>NHTK01005799.1:0-18290 GCA_002938355.1 Panaeolus cyanescens | reverse complement strand
GCTGTCCTACGTACTTCACCCAAGTCCGTAGCGTAAGCCATAACAGTGTTGGTATGCTCGCCGATCTTCTCTCTGAGCGTCAGTCGTTGTGTGGCGTGACTGCTGCACTCGAGTACATAGTGGTGCAGGGTCTCTCTTGCCCCGTCGTTGCAGCTCGCGCAGATGCCGGATGGGTGAAGCTTTCGTTTGTGTAGGTAGCTGTTCAGAGGGATGTGGCCCGTACGCATCTTGACCAGGAGCGATGCTTTGAATCTGTCAACACTGTCAGCAACTTTGCGGAAATTTGTAAAATTGTAGTCCTCTTCAAGAGGTGCAAACCGTTCCCATCTTGGGGAGAGCCTTATCGCTGCATCAGATTTCTCCTTGATCTCGGTCTTTAGATCCTGTCGTAGCGCGGAAACACTGAGCGGTAGGTCGGTCCTGAGTAGCCTCGGCAGGAGTTGCTTCGCGGACGAGAGTCCTAGAGATGCCTGTTTAGCCTCGTAGTCTATCTTCTCATTCCTCGGGACCTCGCTGTGGGCCGAGATCCACTTGATGTCCACCTTCTGGAATCGGGGGAGATTCGGGAAGTATTTTGCGCATAGCCTAGCGATCTCATCCTTTATGTATTCGGCAGGGCCTCTGGAGGCAGAGGTGATTGCACCTATGGCGCTCTGGTTGTCAGTGTAGATGCTGATGGGTCTCCTGCCAAGGACGTGGCCCGCTTCCGTGATGAGCAGCCAAATGGCGAGCAGTATGCCCACCAGTTCCGCCTCGTAAGTAGAGTGTTGCCCTATTGTCCCCAGGTGAATGTGTCTCGTGGCCACCGGGTTCGTCATGTCGTTGAGGTATAGGGATGCTGCTGCACCTACGTAGCCGTCCTGCCCTGATCCGTCAGTGTAAACTTTGACCTTACTCTCGTCTCCCTTCTCGTGGTTGATGCTTTCTTCCCTGGTTGAAAAGGAGATGGTGTTAACAAAGTTGGTCACATCGCTGGGGGATTTGAGGGTAGGTATCTTCTCTGTCGCGCTTGGGTTGATGTCGAACAGCTTGGCCAGAGTCTCAATGGGCGTGAGGTGCTTGGGGTCGCGATCCCTGATGCCATGGGCACTTGCAATGATGGTGTGGAGTACGTGGTCCCTGGGGAGTGAGCACAGCCGGATATAGGATCTCTTGCAGATTGACCACAGCATTACTTCAGCGGGTGGGATACCGGCGTGTGGGTCCAGAATGTCAGCAGCCGAGCCTTTAAGTGCCCCTGTGATAGCCAGCGTCGCGGTCTTTTGAACTGTTTTGATGCGTCGCAGAGGCTCTACTGAGCCCTTGGTGTTCCTCGCTCCAATCGGTCTATTGGGGGGGTGTACCACACGTCTAAAGCATATGTCAGTTTTGGTATGCCTACCGACCTGTAAAGGTGACGCATCAGCTTGCTGCTCATGCCTCTCTGTGCGTTAGTGAGTCTTTTAAATAAGAGGATCCACTCAGCGGCTCTTTCCGCTGCCCTCGCAGCTTGTTGCCTCCATCTGACCTCAGGGTCCACTAGGACGCCCAGGTACTTGTACTCCTCGACTACCGCTATTGTAGTTCCATTTATGACCAGAGGGGGGGCGAGTTCTCGTAGCTTGAGGTTTTGGCCTTGCGTTGATTCGGTCTTCCTGGAGAAATGCATTACCGCGACTTTACTCATTTCGAACCTGGAATTGTGCGAGGCCGACCAATCACAACCTCCCGCGGGTCTGGTCATCATTGACTGGAGCTTCTGGACCGTCTCTGTGAATGTGTCAGCTATAGCAATGAAAATTGCGTCGTCAACGTAGCCTATGGCATCCTCGGTTCTGTCGGCTGGGATCTCGAGGAGGTCCGCGTTGTATATGATGTAGAGGATCATCGACAATGGGCAACCCTGCCCTATCCCGTTGTTGATCGGCAGAGGTTCGGAGAGGTAGTCGTCAAATTTCAGTCTCGTCGTCCTTTCGTCTAGCATGCTCATGATGAGCTCGACGTATTCCGTGGGTGTCCTGCGTTTCCGCAGGTTGTGGAGCACTTTGTCCGTGACCGCATTTGGGAAAGCACCCTCTACGTCCAGGAAGAGGACAGATACTACCTTTCGCAAACGCCATGCTTTCTTTATTCTGTCAATGAGGTAATGGAGGGCATCCGACGTCGTCCTCCCCGGTCTGCCTCCAAAGTGAGTAGTTGGAAGCAGTTGGTTGTCCTCAAGTAACCGGGACATGTCCTCTGCCACGATGGCCGAGAGGAGTTTGGCGGTCGTCGATAGGAGAGCTATCGGGCGATAGGCTTTGGGAACCTCGTACGAGGGTTTGCCTGGCTTCCTGAGTACACACGTTATCGAGGACTTCCACGATCTGTGATATCTCCCCAGTCGGATGGCCGCATTGAAAATCTGTGTCAGGACAGGTGCCAGAATGTCAGCGCATTTCTGAAGTACTAAGTTAGGGATACCGTCGGGCCCTGGGGCCTTGTGTGCAGACAGCTTCTTGATTTGGGCTTTGACTCTGTCCTCTGTCAGGGGCAAATTGGCCTGTAATGCAGGGGGGTACTCATGAAGTGGTGGGTTAGGGTGGACCACTGCCGGGCGAGGGGGAAAGAAGGATTCAGCTAGGGACTCAGCTTTCTGATCGTTGGTGTCTATAGTCACTTCCTGCCCTTCCCTGGTGATTTTGAGTGATGGCATTCTGGGTCTGCCGGCATCGCCTACTGGGCTTTTCAAGTACCCGTTTGCGATCCACATTTCTCTTTCGGTGGCTTCCTCCAGGAATAGTCGCCAGTGCTCCTCCTTCGCCGCTGTAATGGCCTCACCGTATTCGTTCCTGGTCCTGCGATATTCCTCGTGGATCGGGTGATCCTTGTCTCCCGAGTGCTTAGCATGGAGCCATGCCAACTTCTGCTTCTTGATTCTCATAGCTGACAGGTCCTTGTTCCACCAGCGTTTCGCATATTTGGTTTGGGAGTATAGAGGGGTGTTGGCCCTTACCGCGCTGTCTAAGGCCTGTTCTAGCCTCTCGACCAGCTCGTCGAAAACCACTGGGTTGGGTATGTCCGTGGCAGTGTCCCAGTCATGCAGGGCGATTAGTAGATTGGCATTGAAACCGTCCCAGTTAGTCATCCTGTAGTTGCGACGTGCCTCTGGTGTGAGTTCGTGTTTGCTAAGGTCCAACACTGTGCCTATGGGGAAATGGTCAGTACGTGGAGGGCGGAGCTCGGGGATCACATCGCATTTGATGAGCCTGTGAGTTGTGTGATCAGTACCGAAAACATTATCAGGGCGGGATAGATTCTTAGTCCTCATATGCTCCAGGGTGCGGATACCCTTGGGTAGGAGCATCTCCATGTTCCAGTCAGCCAACAAGCGAATGAGCTTCTCAGATTTGTCTAGCGCTTGACGTGTGAACAGTCTGTGGTCCTCATCATTGTCCCAGAGGGGGTGATGTCTATTGAAGTCGCCGCCCCACAGGACGTGACCACCGTTACCCAGCATCTGCTCCCTATGCCGTTCCATGTACCTCCCCAAGGCCCTTTCCGAGTCGTCGTTGGTGCAGTCGTTGTATATGCTGAAGATGGTGAGCTTGCCGTGTTCGCCGTCGAGCTGAATCGCTGTCACGTCTGCCGAGTCTTCTATCTCCAGCGCCCTCCAAGTGTTGGTGCTAATCTTCTCGTTGACCCAGATTCCTGAGCGTACCGTTTTGCTTTGCCTGGCTCTCGCCCCGGGGTATACCTGTCGGAAACCCCTGGGCGTGGTGATGTAATTGTAGAAATTAACACTTGGCTCCTGGAGTAGAACTACATCCCACCCGGAGTGTAGGTCGGGGTCGTTGATGAGGTCTTGTTGCGCTTCGTTAGACTTGTTGAGGTTGATCTGAAGGATCCTTAATTTGTCGCAGTCTGTGGTAAAAGGGGTTAGTGTGGCGTCGTTCATAGGGGTGGGGACTCATCGTGGTTCTGTGCTTCGTTGGAAGGGGTAGTCTGCGTGCCCGTGCCGTCTGCCAGGTCAGACCACAGTTGATTGGGGTTGTATGGGAGATCGACTGGGGGCAGAGGTGGGGCATCCTGTTCGTTCGTCGTGGCCTTGGCCGCCGTCTGAGGCCACCTCGATGGGCCCGCGCTTGGCGAGGGGAATGGGACGGTGTTGGTACCAGTTAGGAAACGGGGACGCCCTTGCGGGGTCTCTGGGGGCTGACTCGGGACAGCATACTTGCTTTTGGCCTGTCTCTTTCTCTCACCCTGCTTGATGTTCGGGCGTTGATCGATACGGTGCTGCGGTGCACTGTGGTTAGTAGGGATTTGTGAGCGCTGATGACCTGGTTTCTTCCTCGTTTTAAGAGCCCAGGTCCAGGGCTCCTTGGTGGGGAAGTACACGTAGTCGTTTTCGTTGTTCTTTACCAGTTTGCTACTCTCGGTGATGAAGACCGGGCAGTCCCTATCCCAGCTGCTGTGGTCCTTCGATTTGCACGAGGCGCACCATGGGTTACGCAGGTTTCTGCAGCCCCTGGTGGGGTGTGCACCTCCACACGTGCCGCACATCTCGTTATTTGGGCAGTCCTTGGCCAGGTGTCCATATAGTTGGCATTTGAGACAGCGTGGTGCGTCCCTGGTGCTGCGGACAGCGTCGCGGTTGCTGTCGCACAGCTCGACCCCTCTGAGAATGAGCCTGTTTGCAGCCTGTGGGGTCGTCAGCGAAATCATTGCATACGCACTACGTTGGTCTTCGCTCCTCCGCTCCGCGGGTTTGATCCACTTCACGGATTTGACTTCGCCCGGCTCGAGGTTGTTGTCCTTTGCAACGATGGCAGGGGCCTCCGGGCTTCTGATATCTGCATCATAAGTTAGAGGGATACGCCTTACCATGACTTGGTACGTGCGATTCTGGACCGTGGCCCCTAATCTCGTAGCAAGTGCCACTACCCTCTCGTCCTCCTTAAGCCACTGAGATGTTGCCTGTGAGGCCAGTTCCAGGAGGATCGTGTCCTTCCTGGGGGACTTCCTTGATGCTGAGTTGATGGTCGTGTCGTGTGAGTCGTCGACGTCCAGGCTGCTTAAAGCCTCCTGGATCTGCTTTCTGACGTCGTCATCGCTGGTATCTTCAGAGAGAAGAGGGTTGTCGTCGTTGAGCTTGAGCATGATCTGACGATTATGTTTCTCCTGCAGGTTAAGGATGTGAGGGCGTTTGGCTGGCTGGGCAGCAGGACCCGAGGGTACGGCTGGGGCGGAGGCCACCATACAATAGGTACGTGCCACCTCTTCGGCGGATTGCTTGACTGTCGTCGAGACTTTTGAGGTCTCGTTGGCGAGAGTGGAGATGTTAAGGTTAGTCTCCGTAGTGACAGCTATTACCTTGTCGCATTGTTCTCTGATCGATGCCTTGACTTCGTCCGCGAAGCTGTCGAGTGCGTCATTGATGTATGTTCGTACTTGTTCCTGGGGATCCAAGCAGAAGCCCAGGAGAATGCGGCCGATGGCCTCGAGAAAAGAACGGTCTGGGTGAGAGGAATAGATGCGCTTTTGCCCTGCGGGTGGTTCTACGAACTTGAAGAATGCCATGGCTAGTCCGTGGATGCTCTTGATGTCATCTGCCTTTCCTATGAAGCTGGCGCTCTTAAGAGATTTGATGGCTTCTGCGCGGTTCTTTACAACCAGTGAAATATTACGTGGGAGTAGGTCGTTCTCTCGTTGTGTTTTGGCATTGTCAGACGTGGGAGGCTCGGTCAGAGCTGGGTCACTGTTGCCTTGTGAGGGCATGTTGGTATGGGAAAAACAGAGGTGGGGTCAATCGGGCTGATTATTACTAGGTTCTAGAGGGGTTATGGGGCGAATATAGACAGTAAATGGCTTCGCGGCCGTACTCTACTTAGATGCCTGACCAGTGTCTGAGGGCCTCTTGCGCTGCTTTTGCGTGGCAGGTGGCTGTGCACGTGGTGGTACCGGATCAAGGAGTTTTAAAAGTCGTTTCCTTATTAATTAGTGCGGGAACATTGGAATGACTACACTACACAATATGGAAGTCGCGATGAATAGTAAGTAGTCAGCTACTCAAGCGCGTAATTGGGTTAATGATGATTTACATACATTGGAGAGTCCGATGCGATGGTCGTTTTTCCCTTTGAACTTTGATGATGGCACGAGCCGCAGACAACGGCACTGACAAACATATAATAAAAATAGTGTACACCTTACTTCGACGATGTGTTGTATTAAATGTAAGACGCAGAGAGAAGTCCGTTACAGTTGATCTCCTCATGGTTTGTTTGGGGTTCTCGAAGTTGGAGTCCTCATGCACAAAAGATGCTATCGCGGCAATGTAAACTCGACCGCACTGTCTGGAAGCCCTTTGTGGAATGTATTTGGGAAGTAGTATTGGTAATGGCTAAGGAATATAGTATAAAAGGCTCTGGATCTGTGTCCGAACTGCGATAGTGCAGATACTCAGCCCGACGCAGAACGGCAACACCTGCTTTACCACCAATATGCAGTTCTCCAATATTCTCCCTCTTGTCGCCACTGCCTTCGCGCTCGTCCATAACGTCGCTGCACGAGGCGACTTTTCTCGATCATGTACGGGGTACTACATCGATAGCGACCACTACCTTCGTGCTACATGCAATAACGGCCAAGGCGGCACAACCAACAGCGCCCTAGATCTCAATGCGTGCATCGGTATGTCATCCTCCGTAGCAGGAAACCTAGACTGTATACCAAAGTATGTCGCTCAATGACATCCCTCTCACTGTTATCCAAACTGATCGATGCATTTCTTGTTTGCTTGCACATGAAGTGGAAACTACGCCGCGTTCGGATGCAACACGTGCGGCATCCGTACTGGGGCGTACATGATTTGCCATTGTCCCGGAAATGATAGGATCGCTGATCTAGGTTGGTGCTTTCGTCGTTAGGCGCCTACTCAGTGCTGGTGGTTGCCAGAGCTTGTTATGCTGACTCTGTATCATTTCCAGATGCATGCGTTGCGAACAACCACGGCCTTCTTACATGTTCATTCTGAACACCAGACAACGCCAGATATTCGAGTGTATAAGCATTTGTTTTCACGGTGTAATGATAGCTTCGGTCAGGCAGAACGTAGACACGTGTGTGGATTGACCTTGACAGACATATGGGGTACATATACGCGTACGATGCCCTTAAGCACAAATGCGCTGTTTCTCTGAAGCATACAGCATGCCAGTGTTACCCATCGAAAGCCATTTCGTTATTTAACTTGGTAAAACGCACTAAAGAGAGACAGAACGTTAACTGATGGCCATGAAGTCCACTGAGAAAAAAAAATACCTGAGACCAGACTGGTCGAAGAGCAACACAGACACCTGGGGGTTGGCAAATAGTAGAACCAGTGTAACCGGTGCTAAGAATATTCGTCGATGATTAGTAGGGAGGAATGTATAAGCGAGTTGATCGTCTCACCCTCCACATTGTCCACCAGGTGGGACATACACAGGATCACCACTGGGTGCAGCCCAGGCTGTTGCAACATATGCAGAGAGACCGAGGATGGATAAGAGAGAAACGCGCATGGCTGGCTATCCTTTGAAGATGGTCGATGTGCTCTCGTGGGGATTTGAAGACGATGAAGCAGTCCTTTATATATCTCGAACTTTCCAAGCTACCCGTAATGGTGGCCGAAAATTATCCATTTTGTCGGGTACCGCTGGAAGTGTGGATGCTCACGAGTTCACGATTGACAAGTACGCATTCAAGCAGTTTCAGTCAGGGAACTAGAAATCAAGCCAAGCTTGACAAATCCCAAGACAATTTCGACACATAATGGTCAACCTGAAACCAAGCAGCGCGGGGATTGGCTCGTACAAAATGCGCAGCTAGAGGGTGGGGAGGTTGTGCGCCAAAAATCTTGTCAGGCAGACGGCATGGTGGGGATACGATCAAGGAGTGGACGAGGATCAGCGTATGATGGCACCTTCAGGTGGAATGCAACGAAAAAACTTCCAGAAAGAGAAACCTCTTTGTTGGTGTAGGCAGGATAACAGGAGCATCCAGTCAATCGGAAGCGTCATAGCCAGTGTCAGGCATTCCAAATGAGGTACACTGCTGTTGTTCTGAGAAAATTTGCGGATAATCTGAACCGCTCAGATCCAGGTCCACATGAACCCAGTTCGTGAGAGAGGAGTTGTAAAGGTCAAAAACGGGATTTGATAGTTGAAACGTCGACGAATTGATAGGAGTATGCAAAATGCCCCTTGTGTTCTGCACATGTGCTGGCTCAGAGTCGGAATATCCACGTTCTTCGAAGTATTTTAGTGTTCAATATGAATGCAAGCTTGTGCTTCGTTGAATTCTTCGCATAAATTCAATCAAGGTAATCATTCAATGAGTGATCTTCGCATGACGTGTCCGTATATAGTGTCTGAAAACACCCAGCAATGGCAGCAGGTTTAAAGGCACTTTTAAAGAACGGGTTAGCAAACGATACTAGGCTTGACCGTCGATTTCTTACTTGAGAGTAGTAAACATTGATAACGGTGCACGTGTATGGAGCTGCACAAACTGTATTTCCGGTGTATCCAAGCCTGGGGAAACATATAAAAATTAACATAGAACTGTAAAAAGAGTGGCCCAATCAACATACCCTCCACATTGCCAATAATGTTCAATAGGCGCTGCAGTACTAGTGGGTGTGGCAGTCGTTGTAGTGGGTGCGGCTGTCGTCGTCGTGGGTGTACCTCCACCACCCCCTCCAATGAGGCCAAAGAAGGTGAGAACATCTGTGGCTTGAACGGGGAGATCGTGGCCCACTCCCTGCGCACTAATAGCCTGGAAATTCGGACCATATGTAGAACGAGTCCATCCGTTCAGGGGATTGTTAGTCTGGACTTGGGATGCCGTTGTGCTATAACCGAATACGTTGGTCCATTGCTTGACTGCTTCGCCAAAGTTGTGGTAGTTGAGGGTCGTGTCACTAAAGGGTTGCACATGTAAATGAATACGGGGACGTTCTGAGAAAGTATATGAGAAATATCCCACCTTGTTCCGTGCCAAATCTGCATCTTAGGACGAGGGCCTGTATAACCAGGGTACCCGCTGCGGACAAGGTCGCCCTGAGAAAAAGAAAAGACGTGAGCACAACGAACCAAGAAAAAAAAATAGAAGGTGCATACCCATTGTTGTGCGGTCTTTGTGGTCTGCCCTTGAGCACACTCGTTGTTCCACAATCCAGCGCCAGCAAAGCAAGCATATGGTACACCAGAAAATGCCGAGCCAGCCTTGAAAACGTCTGGGTATGCACCAGCCAAAACGTTGGTCATCATCGCACCGGATGAGGTTCCAGTCATAAAAACCCGACTAGCATCCACACCATAATTTGCAATAGCGTATTTGACCATGGATACGACTCCAAGGGAGTCACCCCCCGCATTATGGGTCAGTGTAGCATTCGTGTGAACGTCCCAGCATCCTCCACTGTCAGGGGCAGTCGGGTAGATAAGCATGTAGTTCTTGTATTGATCTGCGAGATTCGCGTATTGAGTACCGCTGAAGAATGCCTGTGCACTTCCAGTGCAGTAGTGAAGTGCAACGATAAGAGCAGGATTAGCAGCCAGCCCAGCCGGTCGGTAGACATACATCTTGACATTGGTAGGGTTAGTCCCAAAGTTTGTGACTTGCTGAAGCTGCCCTGCGGCTGCCCAAACGGTTGACAGGCACAAAGAAAGGCTAATAACGCGTAGAAGTGAAGAGAACATGGCGGTTGGATTGGTAACCGTTCACTGGAGGAGGCGGTACTATATATGTACCGCCGCCGAATATTATCCTGCAGAATGGCTCTAACGGTTGCTTGATTGAGTTCCTCAGAAGAATCGACAAATGCAGCCCGGTCCGTGGAGCCTCTGCTCGGGAATGATGGTGGAGAAATAGATATATTTTTAGCTGGTTTCCGAGTTGCAAAGCAGACATTTGAACGTGCAGACCATTCAGAGTAGTTTTGGCAAAGATCAGGTTCAACATAGATGCTAGTGCGCTTGATTGAACAGATATGTGAACCTAAAGTGGAGTCGCAAAGTTTATTGATATGCTCCGTTGAGACGGGTTCCAAGATGCCAACAGCAGCAGCAGAAGACAAAGGCAAAGATCAAGACCAAGACTACCCATAGATTAAAAAAAGCCATTATCCAATGCCATGCCGGTTCTTCGCGGTACATTATATCGAGACGAGGATGTTTTCGGCGAAATTGACATGGTGGTTGTTGTTCAACGGGAAGGTGATTCCAACCGGCGAACATGTGGGAAGACAGCCTTGATTGGTAATATGCCGAAACAAGCCGAATTAATATCAACGACCCTCATGTGGCTGTGCTCAGGAATCTCCGCTCGAACATTTTGGATGGCGCTCGGCAGGCATGTGCTCAGTTGCTCCTGCTATGACTCGTGAGCCACATCTACAGATTCTTTCTTCGTACGAATAGCAAAAATGAGACTTGGAATGACAGAGGACAAGTACTACATAGCAAAGCGTAGAGCTGTTTAATGTTTAGCGCTCGGCGCTTAGGCATCGTCGGGAATGATGCACTGAGGGGAGCGGTTGCAATGATCAGCCACTGAATCAAGTAGATAAAACAGCAAAATTACTCACCAGCCAGTATGTCCAAGCGGCTGCTACGCAGACACCTGGAGGCTCACAAACGGTTGGCCCAGTGTATCCTGCCCTGAGAGTAGTGGCTAAGTGTTAGAAGCGCGATAGCAACCGGCCAGGACTAAGCGCTTACCCGCCACATTGTCCTCCAGGAGGAACATAAACAATTGGGGGATCAGAAGCGGTAGATGCGCTGAGCTGTCCTGGCTGTCCAGGGGCAGCTAAAGCTGTTACTGCAAGCGCTGAGAGGGTGACAATCCGGAGGAGGGAAATCATTGTCGATGCAAACCTGCAGAGTTCAGCAATGTTGTACATTTATATATTGTCAATTTCCGACTCGGAGATCTATCTTCTCATAATGCTCTGTGATATGACCTGGTGATCATCAGGAGGGGTCCCCGAGATGCGCGATGGAAGCACCAGAGGCGGAATTCAATACAGTTAACCAATTGTAAAGACGTCATGTCCATTTAGTACAACTGTATATGCAAGCCATCGAAATTCCACAGTATGTTGTTCTATTTTGATTCGAATAGGGGTCTCTACTCCGCCTATGACAGAGGTAAAGCGCAGATGTATAGTTCGAACTTCGCAGGGCAGGCAATCAGAGATGTAAGGTTCTCGTGCCCTGTCCCATGATCAGGTTTTATATGCCAATTTTTCCGCTTCTCCTCTCTTTGAATAAAACCACGATTGAATTCCAGCACCATCACTGCATTTTATTGTTTCATATCCAAATGGACACCAATATGAAAGGTTTACTAACAATGGTCGAAGGATTTACACAATGACGGAGAATCTCAATCAAGGAGTTGAATTCGAAGGTGTTACTGTGGCATAGTAGGACCTATCCAACGTGGAAAACCATGTGCTCATGAATACATGTCAGATTGATGACTTCGTGAGATTCACTAGAGTTTATTCAAGATGGATATTTACACTCGAATCTTTCGAAATTACTTCGCAAAGCGGATGGACAACGGCAATTTGTTGTTTGAAGCAGAGTTGTCGCCTTTTACAGTGGGGTGCACAATAATTCCCATCTTCCATTCGATTTCTTTCGAAACAGCAAATTCGAACTCGTCCAAAAGTTGAGATAGGATGGCCTCTGTGAGGATCATAATTTTAGCTGGATTCAGTGTGACCCGGAATTGAAAATGACGTACTCGTTGCAAGCAGAGCAAACTTTGCACCTCTAATTTTAGGACGCACCGCGAGAACATTAGATCTAGAATGTGCACTCTCACTTCGAGGAAATGTCACTTACATGCATGAATGGTTACCGGCATTGAAAGTAAGCCTATCAAAGTAAGGAGTCAGTAATCGATAACGAACAATCCAAGAGGATTAAAACTAGCATGTTAGAGAACGCTCCGTTAAGAGCGTTCGCTTGAACAGCGACCGGTAGAGGCTTCAGCCAACGTTCGGGATCCCATTTATCTGCATCTTGGCCCCACAATGATGGGTTCGTATTGTACCCGAGGGCATTGATAATGACAGTGGAGTCTTTCGAGACCAAAACTTCATGGACGTCGGACCCATCAACACCTTGTACGGGCTTCGAAAAGGGCAGGATGGCATCTTCAAGAGCACTGCGAGCAAAATTCAAACGAAGCGGGATCAATATCGATTCATGACAATTATTTTATAAATACGCACTATCTTTGAGTCATAACTGTCGTCGGGTGTCTAAACATCGGGGGAACCGCAGGTCATGCAATGTTGTGATGAAAATTAAAAATACCTACAATCGCAAAGTTTCCTTGCAAACGGCATCAAGGTATGGGAGGGCAGTAAGCCCGTCATACCCCAAAGGCGAGCCTGGCCCAGAAGGAGAATTTCTTTTTGCTTCACGCAGCTCGACTCGTAACCTTTGCTGAGCTTCGGGATCCAGCGCTAAGCGCCATAGAACGCGACCTAGATTACTGGCAGTGGGTTCCATTCCTGCAAACATGAACCCGCTGCAGTTCGTGCGAAGCCTCGGTAAATTTCATGTTATGTCTGCATTGTATTCGACAGACACACCTAATCAATGAATACACCTGCTCGTCCGTAAGCCTGTCTTTAGCAAATGCGTTCAGGTTACTTCTCACTGCAGACAAGATCTTTCAGCAACGTAACGATGATTAAGATTAACGGAATAACCCACTGAGGACGCTCAGAAGATCTCTTGCTTGATTTCCTTCGAGCTCGGCGTCCTTGAGGCTACTACCCTCTTCACGTAAGGCCATGACCTTCGCCTTGTAAAGCTTCTGCGCATGTGCCCAGCAGCTATCCGAGATATAGCATAATTCCCGGACCGATTCCAATGGCAGCCATGAAAGCACTAGACGCTGAATTTTTACGCTTGTAAATTTAATGAGATGTGGTAAAATGGCAACGGGGAACCAGGCCAGGGATACTGCATGTTCTCTGTTGGGGATAAATCCGTGGGATGTTAAATAAATGAGTTCAATTCAAATTATAGGTGGACGCTGGCAGCGCTGTTGAATGTGGGAATTTTACTCACGATACGCGCTGAAAGCCTTGAGCGTACGGGCAGTCATCAGGCGCTGTTATGTCACCGAAAGAGTGGCCGAAGCCACATTGCGCTATAAGCTCCAATGTTGTACCTCCAATAAAAGGGTATATATCGACCTGTCGATAAAGCATACCTATGAGTTCGTTTTACCCCCCACGAAAGTAAAAAGAGTGACCACCTCTTCGAAACCTTGCGAAACTTGTCCGAATATTGCGTCTCTCAGCTTAATGGTTGTTGTTAGATGTGTATAGATGAGGTAGAAGGGCTTTAAAACAAATCATACCTTGCTTGAAACTTGGCATATCATGGGGGCTGGTAGCAGGGAATCTGAGCAAGTCACTTCCCCACGCGCAAGCACAAAAAACACTTACTGAGATGCTTGATCTGAGCAATCGAGAACACAGGATTTAACAGCTTTCTCTGCTTTACATGTAAACTTCCTAGATAGAGCGGAGAAAGCTCGTGACTAAAGTTCGCTAAGGGCTTCAAGTTTGCTTACCAGAATCACTGAGCAATCCAGGCCCGAACATTAACCGCGAGGATCTGCGAATGAAGGATTTCATATACACGTGGTTTAAGCGCTGAATAGTGCGCGAAAGTACTCACAACATAAGAACCGGTGAAAGGCTGAATGCATGCTGATCTTTGACAAGGATGTGCTGGATTGCCAAAGGGTCTGAGACGTACAGCATCTTATCCTTTTAGATTGAACGTCAACAATAAATACGGCTCAGTCGTCGTAATAGAAGATAGGTTATCTTGATGAAAGACATACCCCTAGCATTCCTGTGACTGTCGCCACACCTGGGTACTCTACTTTGACCCGCTGCATGTATTCCATACCCCCAGCTTCGAACATTTGAGCGAGAGACCCTACTCAGCTATAAGAGTGCTGATCAGAAAAATAAACAGTAATTAATTGCGTACCTTTGACGAACGACTTGGCTACTGGTCCACGTATATTATCCAAGGAATTATGCGTTGAGCGTCGGCGAAAAATAATCCATCGAATAAAAAGTGAGGAACAGCCAAGTGAAACAGCGTATAGAAGCTTGGAGAGCATGGTGGGGAGATTGAAAATAGTCCTTGGACTTCAAGCTTCAAGCTGGAAGCTCTAAGTACACCGGATCCGTCCATTCCGACCTCAGTCATCCACTCTGACTTCCGATTCCCGAAGACAGCATTTTGAATGCCAAACGTAAGTCAATACAGCTGCAGGTCTACAATAGCATGTGAGAGTGGATCACAATTAAAATGATACCCTTACCCCAACCTGAGAACGAATAAATAAAGCATGCTTCTATGGCGCTTTCTAATGATAGACTGGTCGAACTCCAAAAGAAGAGGTAAAAAGAGAAAATACCGTACGCGTAGGGTTGGGATGCTAGCGTACTGCTTATATATAGCAAGAATAGGTATCAATATAATACATAATGTACAGGGTAAATATCAGCGTAAACCAAAGCATCGAGGTACATAAAACAAATGAGAACAGAGTTACGCGTAACGGACCGCGGTGTATCCTCGGAGTCACAGACTCATGTATTTAGAGTCTTACAATACACTCAAGCACTGTACTTGAGCCATAATAGAATAGCGATTGAATTTGGGGTTATATGCAATGCATGTGTACAACTAAATAGACTGTATCCTAACGGCGGTAAATATATATATGACAATGAATCTAATCCAAAGAATGACCTTCCAAATATCAAATCATAATGAATGAAAGCCACGCTCGATCTCTAGTTAATGATAGGTTTAATAAGGGAGCCCTTTTTTAGTTGACAGACCATCATCGCTCCTACTTTGCGTTGCATGGTCATTGACCTATCGAAGGGTTTGAATGTGCATAAAAATATACAGCGGGATCCCGACGCACCGTTCGAAGTTCAACTTCGTCTCGCTGTGCCTCCTTTGTGGTATCAATCCGTATCGATATGTTTTGTGCCTTGCTACTGATGTGACCAGTAGCATGAGGGCTGATGACACTGGTAGGCACAGAGTTCAATCCGCTACTTCCATCAACCTCGCTTGTAATAGTCTTTCTGGCATTCAGCGTTGCCAGGAAAGAGTTAGTATACACTATAAGTTTGGTGATGAGCATTCATGTCAAAGAGGGTTTAGATGGATCGAGGGTGTACTCACATCGGCCGATACAGAAGTAGAAAGTCGCATAGAGCAAACTTTTTGGTGATGCGACGAGCTAAAACGGGTTAATATTGACGAGTGTGAACATTCCATCAGAGGTGCATAAGAAAGTCTGGGCAGGACGTACACAGATCAAGGCTGCGATAGCACAAGCACTTTTCATTAAGAATGATCAGAACGATGTAGTTATCTCGCACGAATGAGGGACAAACCTCGTCAGCCTTGATAAATAAAAAGATTAAATATAGATCGTATCCGAAGATAAGACAAAACTCACACTCCCGTATTCACAACGAATACGATAAGCTTGTTGATAATTGTATCAGACCTGCAATCGTCAACAACGGGTATAGAAAATCGGAAGAGAAAGACAGACCTTCGGAACCCGGTGCGCGCTGTGTGCAGAAGAAGGCAGAGGCTGCCCGCGATGCCAACATCAACGGCTGTGGAGAGAGCGTTGATGGTGATTGTGAGCGGCTGCAATGGCCGTATTCAGTAAAATTAAAGACAAGCCGTAGAGGTCTAACTTACAGATATCGTGAGGAGATCTTCATAGGTCTGCATGCGCATGCTGTTTGAAAGGTCAGAGAGCAAGATCAGAAGGGCAGAAAAAATCCATACGATAATATGACCCATGCTGTTCATAGGGAAACGTTAAAATTGTGACAAGAAACCAAGTCATAGGACGCACCAACACCGCACCCAGTTGTGCAGAGGATCAAGAATAGAATTGTTCCTGTAATAAGCCAGTTATGCTTGCTGACTGAAATCAACACCGCGTCAGTGAGTGGAAATCGGTAGGCTCTTGGAAGAAAGCTTACGCCTCCAAATACGATATGTGTAAAATCTATGCAAGAGCCATCAGTTGAAAAATCCAGTCTAAAATGCTGGCTGCTTACGTCTGGACAATGCCCGCGTTCACTCCCTACGTTGCAGACATCAATCAACAACGATACTGACATGATGACAGCGTGGTACTCACGGTAAAAAGGGCTTCCATCTTCAGATGTGTACAGGTTAATAAAATACATAAAATTCGGAGACCTAGTGGCTCACCAATACAGTCCTGGGACGCAAGGTAAGTATATGTCCATGCCGATCAAAAGAGTGCCGCTCACCATGTTAGGAACTTCAGACGGTCTGGGGAACTGTCCAGATGTCAACAGTGGGTATATAATTAGAGTTGGGCGTCTACGCACTGGAAATTTGTAACCACGTAATGGTAAACTGCGCACGTTCATTTAATAAAAGGTCGACAGAAGAAGCAGGCGGGAACTTTACCTGCCGTTGAGATCATGAACAGATGAATGGCGTCGAAGAGGACGGTAGTTGCAACCTGTTACATGACATCGTTGAACATGGCGCCTCATGACTCGTATAACTCTCTTACTAGGCTCTTCAACCACCAAACATCTTTCCGGTACTCTGTAAATGGGGATAAATGGTTATAACACGTCAGAAAAAAAGTGCTGAGCACGCACTCTGCCAGTAAATGAAAGCTTGCAACAAACATATACCGTGCAGGACAGCACTGATAATTGTACCAATCATCATGGCACCCATGCTATGAGAACGGTCAGTCCCCAGGTTGCTTCGAAGTGGTGTCAATTCTGAGAGCTTACGAGTTGTCGAGGGCCAGCGTAGGATCCAGTGTTGCGGAAGCCATCTCGTCGAATGTTCAGAAGCGAGAGGCAGGAGGCTGGCCGTTAGACAGAGGCGGGACGGGAGAGGAGGAGAAGGAATTGGGCAAGAAGCAAGTCTAGTTCGAGTGAATGAATGTATATATGTATGCTTGCCAGCGACAGTGGAATGGAAAAGAGGGTGATGGGGTAAAAAGGTGGTAAGAGTGAGAAAACAGACTAATTCTTCGCCGGAGACAGTTCAGAAAAAAAAAGGGCTACATGCAAGGGTACCGGTCGAATCTGACAGAAGGAGATGGTATCTTTTGCATCCTTCTCAATGGTGTTGTTTCGGTGTCCACCAAGGGCATTCGGGTCGCGATGTGCACCCAAAAGGGGATGGAGATCAATATCCAGATTCATCGACCGCTTCCTTTTGGTCCGCTTTCCGAAATTGGAACGAAAACTCCATTCATTAACTTGGAATTAATATAATTCTGTTATGGGTCACTATAACGAGTTGAACACACATATCTCATTGTAAAGCACGTATAGGAGAAAGAAGAAACTAGGTGAAGTTTAGAACTGGCTTTGACAGTCAAAGATCGACTTGGGATTGTCAAGAAGTCATGAGAAGCGCTTGATCGGCTTGCAGATGCTTCTAATGAGCCGGTGGGTTCGAACTTCGTGGTTCGCGGAATCGTGGTTCGATGTTCACATTCATCGTTTGTCATGCTTCCCCATCATTTCATCATGTGGGGGTTGCGCTGAATTCAGGGTTGTTCCGCCCCGATGCTTACGTTTTCTTTTTCACAGATTTACATGTCTCGCGTTGAAAACGTGTTCAAATTTGGTTCCTATGCTTCGTACAAGTCAAAGCTGGCTTGGAGAGTCTGAGTAATACCCAAGTATGTGCTATCAAGTTTCGTTTCAAGGACGAAAATTTGAATGGGTCTCATTCTGATATTATGAGATGTGCCCATTGGCACCTCGGCAATATCTTTATAAACATGATTGGAGCCAAATGGAATCATGTCGTCTGTATAATGATTAACTAATTAACGGTGCTGCTGAACAAATTTAAAGGCATATATGCATTGCAAAAACCTGCAAATGAACGCTGGCAGCTGGCAGCGACAGCCAGCCACGCTTGGAAGTTTGGAGGAAGGTCGGTGAGTAGTTTGTCCAGACCCTACCTTAATTTTATTATTCAGAGCCATGACGACCGACAACACCAGTTACATCACCACCAATTCAAATTGATCATCCATATGCGTTTTGCACCACAACATCATAACACAAGTCTGAATCGAATAAAGATTTTTTCCGTAAAATTTTGTGAAAGGAGTTCAAGCAAATTACAGGCTATGGTTATTCAAATCACACCAATATAAGGACATTTTTTGCG
>NHTK01005798.1:0-18289 GCA_002938355.1 Panaeolus cyanescens | reverse complement strand
TCACCGACTGGTGGTCACTACCCGAGTGGTGAACGATGATAGTAACGTGCTGATACCTGACGATTTGACGCTGATCCAGTGCACGGGTTTGACGCAAGGGGTACGCGCACCTTTCACATGAACCGGGGGTAAACGGTTCGTCGTCTTCTCAACTCGAAACGGTTCAAATGCAAATTACAGAGAAGAAACTTTTGGGTTTGTTTCTCGAAACTCATATCCCACAGCGCTGTTTTTCATTGGGAGGACATTCATTTGGGGAAGAGGCGGGACGGCACATTTCCTTTCGAGGAACAAGAACATTGATCTTATCTTGGCCCTCGATCACACACCACCTTACCGGCTTCAATTTGGCGAGCAGTTCGCGGCTTCGAATGCTGTTAACACTGCCATGAGGCAGATGAACGGTGGGAGCTGATCCCAAGAGGTCATTCAATTCGGAACAAAAGTGCATGAACTACAGAGATATTTTGAGCTCAGCTCTGCTCTCTACGCAATTTCGCCCGAAAGATGACAGAAGAGTAATAGCCGTACGATGACCCTGATCTATTTAATTTACCTGTCTTAATGAAACTCTTGACCCAGCTCACCCTCACCAAGAACGTGGAAGAGACCCATTCCTTGCCCAGCTCAATCACTATCATTCTCGCGTACCTTTGATCCAATCCCTTTCCTTTCATCGAGCACTATTTCCTCGCTGCGACTTCAGATTGCTTATTCGCCGGTTCGCAATATCGCAGACCACTTCCTTGCAATCATTCACATTGCTTACTTCATACAATTCAGTAGGTCACTCAATGTGCACAGTTATCCACAAAGCATCTCATCAATGTTCGCATCAATGCGCCTGTTGGTAAAAGATAAAAATTCTTGTCTAAGTGCAACCATCCCACTATAAGTACAGGGCCCCACCCCGACTGCTTCATCATGACACTATCGACCCGCCTTCAAGGTCTCCTTAAAAGGGTCTGTCCCAGAAAATCTCGCTTTACCGACGGCACATCCAACACCCCGCCAAAGATGCCTCATTCCCTATTTTCACTCCCACCGGAGCTCATAGTTCTGGTCTTCGAATTATTGATCTCCGATAGGGAGAACCCTATGACGCCAACATCTCTATCTGCCGTCTCGAGGTTTTTTCGTACATTGGTTGTCGGATCTCCGTCACTCTGGTCTTACCTACTCGTTGATGCTCCGTCCCTCTCCCATCCTCAACACCTCGAATTATACCTTCGCAGATCGGCCTCTCATCCCCTTGATATCTTAATCGACATCCGCGATCCGGTATGGAACTGGTCAGAAGAGTCCCATTGCTTCCAGTTCAATGAATTGTATACCGCACTTGAAATGCTCATTTCCCACTGTACTCAATGGAAGCGCTTCGAGATGCTCTCCGACACTTGGAAACCGATCCACGACTTCCTCCTTCGTACTCAATCGATAACAGTACCGAACCTCGAAGTTCTCTCCTTAACTCGAGCAAACGTCTACTTCGCTCGTTACCGCCAGACGTTTATGCCAGCCAATCTGGCTGCCCCGCTTTCTCTCTTTGGAGGGGCATCCACACCCCTGCTTCGAAGCATCGCCTTGGCGGGTGTACATATGGAATGGGCGCAGCCCCCTTTCCACAATCTTACTACCTTGGAGTTAAGGTACCATTCACTTCAAGTTATGCCTTCTCTGCAACAATTTGGAGCCATCTGCGACTCCTGTCCAGATCTTCGAAACCTCACCATCATGGGCTGGGGACCACAACTGCCACCCACCTCCTCCAACGCCGGGAGCGGGATATTCGTTCTACCCCGCCTAACGTCATTCAGCTTCGGCTACGTGAACGTTGAATATGCCATTCGTCTTCTTATCCTCTTCAATCTTCCTTCTCTCAGAAAGCTCACTATCGAAAATCTCCAGAAGCTCGTCTACAATGATACGACAGCAACGGACGATACCCCTCTTTTGCAGTGGTTTGTCGCATCGCCCACCCAAGCCCAAGCATCTCCCTTCCTCCCATATAACCCACGGGCTCTACCAGTCCCCGACGTCACGCATCTCAACATCAACGACATCGGCGCTCAGCAAGCTATTCTGGCCTCCTTTGTTAGGCGCTTCACCTCCCTCACACACCTCAGCTGTCACTCAGTCAGCCATGACACCATCACGGCCATTTTACACGGCGCACAACATTCTCTAGCTGGTATGCACGGTAATTCTCAGGGGAGCATTCAAGAAATACGGTGCAGAAATGTCGAACCTGCTTCTCTTCTTTCGTTCGTGCATGCATCGGCCCAAGCTGGTTTGCCTATTCCAGCTGGGATGATCGTTCTTGAGATTAGGGATCGAGATGGGATGATTACGGAGTCCAGCTCGTCAACGGCCTCAACTTCGTCTTCAATGACTGACTCTTTAATCCAGGCTGGGATTAAGGTGGTTCGTTTTATATAACTAACTAATCATGACCACTTCAAGTTTTTAATCCTTTTTGCTACGAGTAATGTTTACTTCTCTTCGATATTTATTGACAGGTTTTCGTTGACTTTAACTAGACTCTTCGTTCTATTTAATTTCCCTTTCTTTTCATCATTTTTCACTTTTTTGACGACCTCTAATATAAGGATCACTAGAGTTCCCGCTGTCTTAGTCTCCCCCGTCACAATGTTTTTGTTTTTGTTCGTACCTCCCCGAATAATCAAAGCCTTATTTATTAATCTGAAAAATCGGATACAACACCCTCAAGAGCTCATTTCCGAGCTATTATCGCAAATGACGCCCTTAAAATTTACCATGAGCACAGCAAGTGAGCCTGGGGACGACGGTTTAGATTAGATAACACACTGCCGGATTCATCAATAGGGGCTGCGACTTGGCTTTGACATCAAACGGAAATATTTGAAGAGCAGTTAAATCCACCGTACTCACATGTTACGCTACTCTCTTGACGTATCCGTTAAAATTTCTTATCTAAATTGATTACGAAAAGGTGAATTGAGAACTGAGTCGGTACGGTTTCGTTGCCTCGAACCGATAAAGTTGGAATTTCAATCTCTCAGTCAATTATAATCACGGTTCAACCTAACATCCGGGGCGCCCATCGACATTGACATGGAGGAGACGCAGCCGTTAAAATATAGATAAGTATCACGAGTAGCGCGCCCTCAGTCAAAAAAATTAAAAATGCAGTAACGCTCAAGTTCCACTGAGGACGGGACCGACATACTTTCAAGTTATGTGAATGTCTATTCAATAGTTAATGACTGTCTGATGAGTACTCTCCGACGATGCCTGATCAACGGCTGATAGGCTACTGAAAAGTGTGAAGAGGAAGATGTGTTACAGCTCCAACTTGAACGATTGTGTGCAGTGGTACATCGAGACGCTCGGGTCCCATTGCTATCTCCGGATCGGAGCCTTAAATTAACGTAGCATCCCAACTTCAAGTCAATCACCTGAAACCCTGTTAAAATTGAACCGCGAAGCGTTGATAGACAGTTGTACATACCACACTCAGGCTAGTGCCATAATCGCATTCGACTTCGTCTTTGTATTCCACCTAGACCCACGGGCTAGCCTCATAAACATTCACTCGAATCACGATGTTGCCATAGCTCGTTAGTCGACGTCGTACTTATGACACTGACATGTATGTATAGATTAGACATTTCACCCACATAGCTACAAAAAGAAATCCCGAAATCCCCATAAATCATCACTGGCATGCCAGCATTGACAATGAGCGGCGTGATTAGCCAAAGCGACGAGGTTTGATAAATGGGTATGATGCTTATCATCATCGCTTTAAAGTTCGGAGGGATGATGATTGTCCTTTTGGTAGGTGTGATCCAAGAAAAATGTAGAATCGAGCAAGGATGGGGTGAGCGGTGTTATCTTCCATTGGCTTGGTCAGTAGCCCCTAATTTGTCCAGCTTGAAGTTCGTTGGCAGAGAGATTGCAGCGTTCCGCCAAAATTATAGAGATTTTTGGAATATAGTACAACGTAGGTATATCATCATCTCTCAGATGCGGTGTAAGAAAGAAAAAAACCCCAAAAATACAAAGAAATAAGCAAGGGTATATGTATCGAATACGAAAATCCGAGGTTGCTACCTGTAAGCTTGGGTATCATAAAACCATCCAGAATATAAAAATCACGTCCATCCATCCTTCTGAACAAAAGAGTAATAAAATAAGAAAAAGAGAAAAAATAAAATAAAATAAAAATAGCACAAATACGCTATTCCCAACGACTTCCAGTATCATTTCAAAACTCGTTTGTTGTTGAAGACGGGAGTGCTATTCGCCAGACGTAAAGCTCCCATCCATACACATACTGAGCAGGGCATGCTTTTCGTTCAAATTCCTTGTCATCACCGCGGAGCCAGCCGGTGTTCACTAATTGGCACCACCTCCTTCCTCCAAGCACTGGAGCTGGGCAGACAGTAATAACGTCCCTCCAGTCATTAACTTGGAGTACTCTGCGCGCCTTGAAAATCGGTATGATGCTACCGCATTGACAGTTGCGTTTTGTATCTTCCTGAACGTTGCGTTCAGTGCGTAGCCATCCCGTCCAACGTCGTGGTAGTGATGACCCTTTTAGTCGCTGTCATACAGGCCTTCTTCATGTGTCGCCCTCTACACCATCTCATACCCATGAATCGACTAAAACCCACACCAAAATCATAAAAGGTCCATCACATTCCAGATAAAATCAAACAACACAACAAAAAAATTAAATACGTAAGCCCACGCCCAAACTCTCAAGAAAAAATTCAATCCACCTTCCGTGCCCATTTCCTTCCACCAGCAGACGAAGGCGTGCGCGGGGGCGGTGTCGAGATTCTGTGTGTAGTAGGTGTAGATGGGGTAGCAGTTGCTCTGCTCGCAGTGGGCTGGTACAGCTGAGGCCCACCCTGGCTTTGGGCCTGCCACGATGGGGCATGAGGTTCATACGCAGGCGACTCTTGTCTCTTTTCCTTCAACTCGTATCCCTGCGCCTCGTGTGCTTGTCTAGCCTTGACCTCTCCTTGTCCCCAATACATCCACAGTTGTGCTCCCAGGACAAGGTTCAGGACCAGGGCAAAGGCAAAGCCGGCAGCAACGATGTTGTCGCCGACTTCTTGGGCAGTTGTGAACAACCTAGCTAGGCATCCCGCAATCTGGCTGATGACAGCAAACGCCGAAAGCTGTCCTGTGGATTGTGAGCGAGCATTTTGCTGGATCTGGGGGAGCTTTGAGAACAACGACAGTGGGAGAGTTGTCATCTGCAACACGGCCAATTTTTGTGGCGAAATTGTGTACAGCACCACAGCTGAAACGAGGGTGGATACGGCTGTAACTCCCAGTTTTTGTGATTTATTCGATGAGCGGGTGAGTGACCTCCCTGGGGCGTAGATGATGATGAGGAATGTGATGAGAACGTTTTGGAGGGTTAGGAAAAGGTTTTCGCCATATGTCGAGAAAGGAAAGTTGTTTCTATATGAATAGGCCAGCGTAATGGCGTATGATAACGTCTCTAGAACGTATGCTGGGAACGAGAGACCTCGCGCTGATTGCGCGTTGAGAACTACGGTGGTTAGGGTCGTCAGTTATGTTTATCTGTGATATTCTGAGAAAAGGCGGCTTGACTTACTTAGAAGAACCTGTGGTACTTTCATGATTGACCCGCCTACTACGATTCCGATGCCCAATCCCTTGGACACGGCGTATTTGAGGCATTTCACGTCGCCGATATCAAGGTTTTCTACTAATGACGTGTAGCATTCCTACACCCAAATAAGGCTCTTTTCAGCGATATATTCTTAAAAATAAAATAATAATCATACCTTCCCGACAATAGATACGCCCAAATCCTTGATAAACCAGGGGAGGTTTCGCGTTATGCTGGTCATGGTGGTGTGGTTGGAGGAAGACGGTTGCGCTTCGCCACCTCGTGTCGCCATGCATGATTTTTCGGAGATGGTCACGTGTTGTTCCGTGCCGAACTCCGGACCCGCTAGCACTGCCACTATGAGCTCAATCAGCTCCCCTTCCGTTGCTTTTGCTTCCTTCCTACCGTTTCGTTGTTTTATATCATATTCCCAGGATTGCTACAAATGTCGATACATATCTCACGGACTCAATAGCCCCAACTTTCCCAGAAGCGCTCGACGCAGCTGAAAACACTTGTTCTGAACGTTTCATGATGAACTTGAATAAGCGCCTCGACGCGGAGGTTCACGGCAGCGCGCAAGATAGAAAACAAGCAAATTAGCATCCGAGCCCAATTTTTGTCTTCTTGTTGTAATGCTATCAAGCAGATAGTGGTTGCTTCTAAATATTCTATAAACACTCACTTATTTAGCGTACGGCCCGACCACCCGGCGTTGACGCAAACACCACTCAGCCTGTTAGCAACCTAAAGTGTATATAAAGGTGAGCCTTCTTATAAGCTTTCAACTCTATCCTGAATCCTATACTGGACCAGTCCCTTTATGTTCGCTTCTTCCGATCCGCTGTATTAAAAGCAGTAGTATTGTTTATTCAATTGCACAGTGCAATTCAATGAGGCGATTGTGCTTTAATCAGTACAGTTCATCTAGACCAGTCATGTTGTCGCTGCGGACTACTATAATGCATATGTACAGGCAGTGTCTGAGGGCTGCAACTCGTGTTTACTTGCATGGTCCAGGTGCCCTGATGATACGCAGGCTGTGTAGGTTGGGGATGTTTCGGTACGCTTGCATCGGCACAATATCGGCTTCTTCAAAGTCCTCGTTGTGCTGCCAAAGAATCGAGCGAATACAATGGGTAATGGGCACATCGCCAAGCTGCCCATCCGAGTTGAGTAGTGTATGCAAACCCCTAGTTCTCTCAGTCTCCATCAGCCAATCAGACCTCATTCGAACGGATCGAAACGCCAACTGCTTGATGACAACCGCGAAACCTTTGCAGAGGAGCCTGAGACCAAGGAGCTTTTTGCGAAATAACAAGCATGCACCAGCGGTCGGTTCGAGTTTGCACTTGCAATAATCTGGACATGCTGCGGGAGCCATCTCGGCAATATATTCCGAAAATATTTTGAGCCATATATAAGAGGGCAATTTGTCCACTGCTGATGATGACCCTGACGGTTCCGTCATAGAGTCGGTAAACAAGTTGATGGAATATTTCGAGGGGATGTCTTCCATTGTGAGATATAGTAAGCGGTCACGGTAAGGCTAAGTGGCAAAAGGATGGGGGAGAAGATAGTTGTGCACGGATCAGGATGGATGGGGCAACTTATACCCCGGTGATATGACAATGCGTGCTTGAAAATATTTGCATATGGATTTTCAGGCGCTAGTCAAGGAGGCCTCCTTTTATTGTATTTACCTTAGTGAAGGGCCATCAAGGGCATTCATATCCGTTGTTGTGGAAAGGGCATTCCTTGCCCTTTGTTTGTGATCAAAATTGCTCAAAGGACTTTTCAGGGCCTAAAACGGGCCACCGGGGACCGCCGGCATGATCTCGAGCGTGTTGCGCGCTAACGCCCGACGCGTATCCTTGGAGGGGTTGACGCGCCGAGATCACGTGCCTCTCGAAGTAAGTATCTCCGAATCTTAACCCTTACAAAGGGCGGTGTGTTGCGTTGGGGAGCGCAATGCCATGTGCTCGATGTACGAGCCCATCAAATACATGTGTACTATTTATCCGTACCGCGTCATCATCCTTTTATCCAGTCAAAACGCGAACAAAATGGCGGTGCAGCCTGTGCGATTCCTGGATTTTGACAACGGTGGTCACGGTTGGGCAGACAATGTGCACACGGTCCTCTCTGAAGCTGAGCAGATACATAAAACGGAATGCAGAGACGTTTGGCAAGACTTTTCAGAAGCGTCCCCGTAGCCGTTAAACGTTCAACGTTCAACATGGATTTGCTTACATAATGCTCACCTCGACGATGCCCCTAATGCATCACAATCAGATGGGGACTGGTGCATCACGATGTTTTGCCTTCGTTTCATCGTGGGTAGTGTCGAAATGAATGGCAATGATACTTATTTGCAACTGTTCGTACTTGGGACTTGAGAAACTCAAGGACTGGATGACAAAGTGTCTCAGGTTCGATTGCCAATTGATTTTCGTTTCGAAAATAAATAGGTCGTACAGCAGGTTAGAGGTCAAGTATTCAGGAGACTATGGTTAAACACCATCTAATTTGGTAGGCACTGACTCGGTTGTCATCGCAATAAACAGCAATCCGCAACTCAAGTCTGTGTACACGGGACTGTGAAGGACTCACGACGATCGCAACCATTGAAGCGCCCAGGCCAAGGGGCGCAGTGTGAAATGTCATGCCATGCGCAGTGACCCGGTCTCTAAACAGGTACCCTTCAAGTTCTTTGTGGTATATTTATTTGGCGCCGCAGCATCCATCCAATATATTCCGTAGCCTCCGCATACTATCATAACCATAGATTGACTTGAGGAGCTTGCAATTGACTTCCTGTAGGTTGCATCTAACTAAATCATGTCGACACTGCGGATTGTATTTTGATAAACTCATTCAACTTCATGCCTACGAGTCACATTATAATCCCAATCCCTTACTGCACAACCGTGGTATTCTGCGTACAAGTTTAAAGGAACTGGAGTTTCAAGTTCAAGCTCAAGTTTCGAGGCCCAATATATGTACAGTTTCGTACAGGCCTAGGATTTATTAATTAAATATTTCCTTCCCTTGGGTTGTACATCATGGCGGAGCAATGTATATATTTGTTCGTACTTGTAGGCGCCAGTCTCAAGGTGTCCTAAAAATAGTGCGTGTTTGAGGTACGTCCCGACACTGCTTGCCAAAACGATCGACAACAACGCATGGCTTTTAATTTAAATTAGCTATAGTGTTTGATCTTCATAGTAACCCGTCGACACAGCTGTGCGGGTTGTTGAATTGGCCAAAAGGTTAAAAAGGTCTACACAGTCTCGCAAAGCCTAGTTGAAAGCCCTCCCCACTGGCATTCCATCGATATTCACCACTCCATTGGTAAGTGATAAGTTCTGGCGAAGTGAACGGTGTCCACTTGACCAGATCTTACTCACTCAAAAGTCTCGTCCATATACACTATCATAATGCCCAACATTTCCCTACCACCTCTTTCATCAGAAGCTGTCGCCGTAAACTTCTTGTTACGGTACTCGTCCACCCCATGCATCGCCTACGACCTCAACAGAAGGCCAAATCAAGCCTCACTCTCCACGCAGATTATGTCAGTGAACGCGCTGAACCATGTAGGGTACACCGCTCCAGCACAATTCCCAGCACATGTATCGTCCTTGACGATTCGTATACCGGGGGTGGAACAACCCGTGGTAATTGTTCTTCATCATCTAACTGGGCGAAACCCGTCTCGCCCTGGTTTCATCACGGTCTGGGACGTCCTAAACGCTTGCTACAACACCTGGTCCAGACAGAAACACGAATGTAATAGGGTAGTGCGAGCTCACCGAGCTTCATTATCTGATCATTCTTCTCGTCTATGGAGGTCAGATAATCATAGCCTGTATTACAGCTCATCGAGTTACGATCAAGCGATGGCGCGCTTGTCGTACTTGCAGTCGCATGGTACTTGGGCTGGGCTAGAGCCAAGCACAACCGAGAGGGACGTCTGGATCTTGCACACATGCGCAGGACGGCGACGCCACTAACTGCCACTAACTGTTATTCGTCAAGGTACAATTTATCACGAACTATTTTTAACTCACAAGAGACGTATACATGGATATTTATGTTTCTTTCCGTTATTCTTTTATATTTTACTTATTGATTTTCGGACATCATTGACACTAGTACTGTATAATCCATGTATCCATAGGACCTTCCACGACCACCGTTTTGGACACATTTCCATTGTATCTCTGTAGCCCATTTCTCATTTTATATACGTGTATTAGTAGTTAGTACGAGTTCTTCTTCAATCATACATATACATGATACAACCTTTTGCTCACTGTACCTAGTCATGAAGAAAGGCGTTTTTGAAGAGAAGCTCTAGGACCCAATCTTCCACTGAGATGACGAAAACGACTTATAAATTAACATGGACCGTACAAAGTCGAAAAAATTATACCACATGAGATATTCCACCATCTTTGGTCTAGATAGAGATACAAGGATCAAGAAATGGAATAAAACGATACGGAATCCACGATAGAATAAATAAAGGGGTATTACTCATTAATATTCAGACTCTCCCAACGGAGGAACAAACGATCCCAAAAACACATCATGATCTGGTACGTCTAGGCATCGGCAGCTCCAACTCTTGTCCTTCAAGCAGAAACTCCACGACCTCATCATCAGACCCATCGTTCTTTTTCTTCGACTTCGAACCATTAGCGACCTTTTGTTTCTTCGAGGGCCGAGAAACTACTACGGTGTCCATAGGTGAGACCCGAGTCTGCTCCATTTGCGATGAAACAGTCCTCGACGATGTCGATGATTTAGGAGTAAACAGCGAATCAGGTGGTGTAGACAGTGATACGGATGTTGCAGGAGGGGTGAACAGTGGATCGGTATCCTTTGCAGTTGGTGCAGTAGTAGACGTAGATGCACCCTCGTTCGTAGTACTAGCCGCAACACGTTTCTTCTTTGCGCCCTTTTTCGGTTTTCCGATCTTGACTCCAGGAGGGATGGGGATCATCTGCACGACTTCAGGAGACGATTCACGATCTGGGACTGCGGCACCCGAACCCTCATCACCTCGAGCCGACGCAGTCTTTCTCTCGTAAGTCACCTTCACAGGTTTATCACTAGGGCCCGACTCCTGCACCTCATCCCTCTGCTCATCGTCTTCGCGCTGCTTCCTCTTCACTCCAACAGTGGCATCCTTAGCCCGCGCCTTCTCCAAACCCTTTTTCTTCGAACTACCATCCGTTCCATACACCGCGGTCATCGACGGATCAGGGAAATGATAAGGCGTATTCGGCACAAGCTCTTGCGGGCGCGTATTCTCTCCATCCCCCTCCACTCCACAAAGTGCATCAATATCAATAATATCTCCCATCGCCTGCTCCATCCCAACATCCCCATCAACCACATCATTCCTCCCCTGCTTCTTCGCATTCTCCTCTTCCTCTCGCGCCTTACGCTCTCTCTCCTCCCTCACCTTTTGCTCTTGCGCAGTCCGCTCCACCTCACGCATCCTCAACCTCTGCTCCTGTTCATACATCAGCCTCTCGTTCTCCTTCCTCTTCTTCGTAGCCTCCGTCTGCCTCTTCCACGACTCCAACTGCTGCCTAACCATCTCCGCCGCCTCCTCCTTCCGCTTCTTCTCCTTCTCCTCCATCTCCTCTTTCTGCTTCAGCAACTCCTGCTGCTGCCTTCTCGCCTCCTCCAACTGTCGATCTAACCGCTCAACCTCTTCATCTACCGCATCTCCATTCATCCCAGAACTCGTACCGCTACCACTACCACTAGCACCGCTAGCACCACCGCCCACCAATGTCCACGAAACCCCATGTCGATAAAGAGCACTTCCAGATCCCCCCACCCCCTGCGTTGATATCGAACCAAGTGAAGGCTGCGAGGCAGTAGCGAGAGGATATGTCGTCGATGAAACCCTAACAGGTTGTGCTGGTGATGCAGATAAAGGCGCGCGTACGCTTCCAGGCAACGGCATAGCTGTAGCCAAAGGATACGTGGTACGAGAAATAGCGGTATTTGAGATAGCGGTGCTAGGGAAAGCAACAGGCGCGAGAGCGTTGAATGGTAAAGCACCAACACTGAAGCTCGCACCCAGAGCCACAGCAGGACTCGCACTCGCAGCTGCACCATTCACCTTCTTCCCAGCGCTCTTCGTCTTCACCTCCACCGCACTCACAACAGGTTCATCCACATCCATACCCTCGCCCGTCGACCTCAGCGCCAACTCATCCTCCTCCTCCTCCGCTTCCTCCTCCTTCTTCACCTTGACCCCTCCCCTCCCTCTCGCACCCCACCTCTCCTCATACATCTTCACCTGATCCCACATACCCCTACACACCGTCGAATTCGTCCGCAAATCCAAAAACCTCGCCCTTCCCCATTCTCTCAACTCCAGCAACAGCGCAGCTTGAATATCCCTCGCCTCAACGGGTCCCGAACCCCCATTCGCAGCAGGATTAGACGACGATCCGATAACAGGATGCACGAATGTCGATGCTGATGCGGAGAGGGCTTCTTCTGGCGACGCATACGTTAAAGCAGTGACAGGATACGTCAACGGCGTCGGGTTGAACCCCTTATCCAACTGCGCCTGCACAAACTTTTTAGGCAGGACGAACAGCAAGAGACCCATGAACAAAAACTCGACAGGCGCAACACGCATACCCGCCCTCGTCTGCGGCGTGTCTGGTTCAGTTTCGTAACTCTGCACCTTCCCGCCCATTCTGGCAAAACATTTGGCCCACCCCTTTTTCTGCTCATCTGCCGCAATCTCGGTCATCGCGCGTAACACTTCTTCGATCTCCTCTTTCAGCTCGTCGGTTGGGTCTTCGCTGTTTGATAAAAACTTTGCCAGACCTGCGTAGGTCGGAGCCGCTCCGGGAGAGGCTACGACAGTCCCAGGTGCAGGATCGATTGTGATGTTCCGCCATTTCACGCGATATGTCTCGCATGCTGCGATGAGTTGGGTGAGGTTGAGGAAACTGCGTGAGCGCGATGATTCGATGGTGATGAGGCTTCCTAACCCTGCGGGATTTGAAAGATGGCGCGTGTCGAGGGCTGTGATCCAACTGGAGAGAGAAAGGTCAGGTTAGAAATTTATAGGTTAGGGGTTGGAGGTGTAGTCAAAGAACTTACTCTGCCCAAGAAGACGAAATGGCTTGTAATTTCTCTGCATTAAAAATGTCAACAAAGAATTTCAATAATGGCTAAGAGATAACGCACCAGCAGAGTTCAACGACATTCCTAATTGAACACGTCTGAAGAGATCGCGCTCAAGCGGATCAGTAAGATTGCGATATTCAACTAAGAGAGAAGAAGTATTAGTATGGCATTATCGGTGAGAAGGGTGGTTCAAAAGGACAAAACACGCGTTTCGCTTGAAAATATGAAAAGAGAAAATAAAGAAAGAGCCAAGAACCAACAGCATATAAAATCAGGAGGAAAGACGCGTCACAAGGGAGACAAAGACGTGTAAACGAGGCGTGATAAGCCCAAGTCAAGGATTTAATGAGGACTACGTCTCCTATACGGGAAAAAAACAGAAGAAAAACGCGTAAAGAGGGCAAAATACACGCGTAAAATAAACATACAAAGACCCATGAACACGGGGGAAAAGGATGCGTCATGAAGAAGACCCCAAAAACACGTATAAAGGGGGAATAAAACGCGTAAAAACGACTGGGACATGGAAACGGCATGTATCTCCCTCAAATCCATCTCCTCAAGAATGAAGAGAGGTTGAGGATGAGTATGAAACGGGGAAAAAGACGTGTAAAAAAGGAGGACAGACATTTGACTTCCTCAAGTCTGCCAAGTCCAAAGCCAATACGCCCAAAAAAAATCACGTAGCGGAGATGAAATGAGGGAGAAGACGTATCACTCCCTCAAGCTTCTCAAAAACGAAATCCAAGACGATAAGAAATGAATATTTTTTTTTGAAAAAAAGAACGCGTAAAAAGGAGGAAAAACGCGACATTCCCCCAAAAAAACGAAGAAGAGGGAGAGAGACTCGTAAAAAGAGGAGCTATGGCACCTCACTCCCTAATTTGTCTTGAGACTGGGGTCGAGCATGAAGCAAAGAGAAAAAAGGAAAATGGGGAACGAAGACGCGGGGATAAAAAACAGGGAAAAGACGCGTAAAAAGGGCAAGAAAGATGCGTTAAAAAGACAATAAAAAAGCGTAAAATTTTGAGAAACGCGACATTCATCGCTGCTGTCCTCCACAGAAAACAATAAATAAAATGAGATGAAAATAGAGAAGCGTGTCTCCCATCTCCCCCTCCAATCTCTCAAAAAAAAGTCATATCATAAATTAAAACAAGCACAAAAGCACAAAAAGGGTATAAAATGAGCGGTGCGACAACGAAACAGACAGCAAAACCCAATCCAACCAACGAGGAAAAAAAAAGTCCAAAATCAAAAATCAAAAGTCCAAAAAATCAAAAGAATAAAAATTAAAAAAAGAAAAAGAAAAGAAACGCACCAACAGTCATCTCCTTCGCATTAAACACATCTCTCAGCGTCTTATTCAACTCATACCGCTTCACAAACTCTGCTCCATGTCTAGCCATGCCTCTTTCTTTCTTGACGCGGCCTTTGCCTCTACCCCTCCCCGTGGTAGTGGTAGTCTCATTGGCGTGTGTGCTTGTACCAGCCCCATTTATGTTAGTGCCAGACCCTGTCGCATTGCCGGCGGATTCTTCGACTTTGGCCTTTGCTTTGCCTTTACCCTTGGCTTTGAGGAGTTTTGCATCTTCGTCTTTGGATGGGGGAGATGTGATGGTGTAGAATAAGGATCTGCGTAGGCCTGGGTGTTTGTCTAGGCATTTTGAACGATGTTAGTTGGAATAGAGGGGTGCCATAGAGGAGAGACGTACATGGGATCTGATCAAAAGGAAAATGATGAGTATAGGGTAGAACAATAAGAAATAAGAGACGTACTTTTCCATCAATGAAATTTTTAATTGAAGTAAGACGCTAATAAATGACATCAAACCCTTTAATTTCATCCTTTACTTTTGAGTAAAATTGAGGAAACGTACCTGTTTGCCATCCACGCATACCCTCCTTTCTTTGACTTCGCCTGAAGGTAGGGTTATGGTGTGAACTGCGAATACGACGGGTGGGATGTAAAAGTTGCGGAATATGCTGTCAATGAGACCGGTGCGTTTGGGGAGGTTCCATACGACATCTATGATTTATCACAAATAAGAGAGTTGAGTCAGTGGATGAGGAGAAAGGGGGAGAGGGTAGGCTCACCTCGCTGATACGCTGGATCCAGCTCTATCTCGTCTTCACATAACGCTCCTACAATGCACAAACACAATTGAAATCGAGTATTGACCACAAAACCCAACTCAAACTCACTATACAGCTCATCAATCCTCACATTCCGAATCGTACTCGCAGGCAAAGCGTCCTCAATCCCCACACGCTGGAGTCTCAGCGCTATCCCCTCACGCTCCTCTTCATCGTCGTCATCTGTATAGTCGTCTTCTTCATACGCGTCTAGCTCGTCGTCGTCGAATTCGGACGGGTCAAAGTCTGATATGTCCTCTGTTTTGACTGTGACTTTGGTTTTTTTGTACGGCCCTCTTTTGCCGCGGGGTTTGCGCGTGCTTGTGGACATGGGAAGTTGGACGTTTGAGGTGAGAATAGATGTTAGGAGTTGGACGTGGCGAGGTTGAATGAGAGCGGTGAGATGCAGTATTCGTGTTTGTGGTCAAGTGTACTGGATTGACAAAAAGCCGTCCTGAACAGAGCTCCTTGTTGCCCTGTAATCAGAGTCGCAGCTTTCTACCTTTCCAAACCTCCAGTATCAAACGGCCAAGTCGTCGTCCTCACAGCCAACAACAGCGACGGCGGCGGCGGTGGTGGTGGTGGTTAGAAGCAAAAAGCAGTTATCCCATCATTAGCCCACAATGGACCGTTCCCCCCATCAGTGGCTGTGTCCACAGGGACCAATTATAAACATCACAGTCACACTTTTGAACACGTGTTGTTACGAGTGACTCGTTCTCACAAATTCATCATCATCACCACTTTTGTCTGCGACGACCACCAGCATACGCCCTTCAACGTCGAGAGTGACGACTAGGACATTGTAGGACGACGACGACGACGACGACTAGGAGGGCTTTTTAAGGCTTTTGATAAAGACACTGACGACGGCGAGAGGACTATCTGCGTTACTTGCACTGCACATACCACCTTTTACCCCCCATTATCATCCATATTCACTTATAACGACTTGATACCTTCAATATGGCGTCTAATAAACCCAATAAACTCGCCTTTTTGTCTATGCCGGCACCGGCGTCGTATGTCGCCGGATTAGGTCGAGGGTACGCTTTCTCTTTCTCTCCCTAACCCTCGCCTCATCCCCATGCTCATGTCCATCTCTATCTATCCTACAGTGCATCAGGTTTCACGACTCGTTCTGATATCGGTCCTGCAAGAGAAGGACCATCCGCTGAAGTAATAGCGTAAGTACTTTACTTTGTCGTCTCATCTCATTTCTTACCTGTTCTTCCAGTGAAGCCCAAGCCAAACGCGGCGAGGAAACCGAAATTGACCCAGACCAATTCCAAGATCCAGACAACGAATACGGTCTCTTTTCCAATATCGCATATGAGCAAGATGACGAAGAAGCGGACAAGATATATGAAAAAGTAGACATGGCGATGGATTCGCGAAGAAGAGCGAAACGGTGCGTTCACATTTGCAGTCCAACTAACTGCATTTCCACCCGCTCATTTATTTTCTTTTCCTTTGTTTTATATCGTTCATTTTATTTTTAAATCATGCAGAGAAGCTCAGGAACAAGAACAACTCGCCAAACTACGTCAAGAACGTCCTAAAATCCAACAACAATTCGCAGATCTCAAACGCGGTCTTGCTACAATTAGCGACAGCGAATGGGAGAACCTACCCGAAGTGGGCAACCTTACGCGTAAAAAGCGGAGAAAGGAGTTTGACAGAAGCTACGTTGTGCCTGATAGTGTGTTGGTGGGGGATAGAGGCAAGGGTGAATATGAGAATGCGTTGGATGGGAGGCAGCAGGAGGCGGGTGGGTTTGTGACTCCTGCGGGAGAGGGGATGGATGGTGCTATGACTAATTTTGTGGAGATTGGACAGGCGAGAGATAAGATATTGTCTCTTAAACTTGACCAGGTGCGTTCGTCTTTGTTCTTCATCCCAACACACGCCTCATTTAAATAATTCGTTTGATGTCTTTTTATATTACAGATCTCAGGCACCTCTACGTCTGGTACATCCACCTCCATCGACCCTAAAGGCTACCTCACATCTCTCGACTCTCAAATCCTCAAATCCAGCGCTGAAATCGGCGATATCAAAAAAGCGCGCATGCTCTTTGACTCACTTGTAAAATCTAACCCTAAACATGCACCGGGGTGGATTGCTGCTGCGAGGTTGGAGGAGCATGCGGGGCGGATGGTGAAGGCGCGGAAGGCTATTAAGCAGGGCTGTGAGATGTGTCCGAAGTCGGAGGATGTGTGGATGGAGGCTGCGAGATTACATGTGAGTGCTTTTTTATAAAGAATGCATATAGTTTACGTTGTACTGATTGACTTGGATGAATTGCGGTGCGTAGAATAATCACGATGCGAAGATTATTCTTGCAGAGGCTGTTCAACATGTTGGACAGAGTGTGAAGATTTGGCTTGCGGCTGCTGATTTGGAGGGTGATGTGCAAGCTAAGAAGCGGGTGTTGCGGAAAGGTACGTGTCACTCACTCGCCCTCTCTCTCTCTGATCGAAATTTGAATACCTTTCTAATTATCATCTATCCACAGCCGTCGAACATATCCCCAACTCTGTTCGTCTATGGAAAGAAACTGTCAACCTCGAATCATCCGCTACAGACGCGCGCATCCTCCTCTCTCGCGCTGTTGAAGTTATCCCGCTATCCATCGAACTATGGCTCGCTCTCGCACGTATAGAATCGCAACTAGCAGCGCAGGAAGGACGCGGAATGGATAAAGCCAAGGCCGTGCTGAATAAGGCTCGGAAGGCCGTTCCGACGAGTCATGAGATTTGGATTGCTGCAGGCAAGTTGTTGGAGGGTGAGATGCAGATGAAAGCTATGGCTGCGAGCGCGGTTAAGAAGGAGGAAGGAGAAGGGGATATGCAGGTTGATGCGGTGAAGACTGAGCCTACGGAGGTGGATTTGAAGGAACAAGAAAAGCTGGGAGAGATGGTGGATAAGACGATTGAAGCTGGTGTGAGGGAGTTGAGGAAGCATCGTGTGTTGTTGACGCGCGAGCAGTGGCTTAAGGAGGCTGAGAAGTGTGAAGAAGAGGGTAGTCCGAGGACGTGTGAGGCGATTATTAAAGGTACTATTAATATGGATGTCGAGGAGGAGGATAGGTTGGATATTTGGTTGAGTGATGCGGAGGCGTTGGAGGCGCGGGGGAGGGTGCATACGGCGAGGAGTATTTTGAGTTATGCGCTGAAGTGTTATCCTGATAAGAAGCATTTGTGGAGGCGGGCTGCGGAGCTTGAGAGGGCGCATGGGAGTGCGAGTGCGGTTGCGAGGGTTTTGGAGAGGGCGGTGGAGTGTTGTCCGCAGGCGGAGGTGTTGTGGTTGATGCATGCGAAGGAGAAGTGGAAGGGG
>NHTK01005797.1:0-18281 GCA_002938355.1 Panaeolus cyanescens | reverse complement strand
TCCCTACCTCCCCTCACACCCTCCCTCTTCCCCACCACCCACCTCTCCGGACACCACTTCAACTCCCTCAACATTCTCCCCACAAACTCCTCCCCATCCTCATCACTATCCTCAAGCTGCACATTCCACCCCACAAAAAGTCGATTCCTAGCTTGCAAATCCCCTCTATCAGCTCTATCATCATGATCATAATCGTCCTCATCATCATCATCATCATCCCCCGATTCTTCACCATCCGAAACATATATCCCCTTCAACGATCTCAAATGAATAATCACTCCCTCCGACGCCTCATACGTCACCTCAAAGCTCTGCAACATACCCACAGAACATCCCCTTTTCAACAGCGTCATCGCAGATCGCGGAGACGGCATACCACCATCCATAAACAACGCCAAAAGGTCCACATTCTCAGGAATAGGACGACACGGCGCCTCATACCGCGGCAAGACATACTCTGCATCCCCACCCGTCCTCGGCTGAGCACGCGAATGCGACGGCGATCCCGAATGAGAACGAGAAGGCGACGAAGGCGGTGAAACCAAGTGCGAAATAGACACAGGCGAAGAACGTGCCGAACTCCTCCTAGAACGCACTGGAGAAACGATAGATCCAAATGGCGCCGCAGTCCTACGTTCGGGTTCTGGTCCACTAAGTCGAGCAGCTCCAAGCATCTGAAACGCCAAAAACAGGTTATCATCCACATCATCGTGCCTCTCATCCCCTCTTCCTCTTCCTCCACCTCGTTCCCCCTCTTCATCAATATCACTCATCCCATCCAATCCCTCATGCCACACCCCCTCCTCCCCATCACTCTGCTCCCCATCATCTTCCTCCTCTTCATCATCACTCCCCTCAAACCCATCCCACCCCCCATATCTCATATGCGCCTCTTCATGAAAAATCCCATAATCAGAATCAGAACTCCCATACTCCGTCCCATCATCCTCATCGTCATCATCCCTCTCACCCTCCGAACTCGAGCTCTCGAAAATGCCATCCCACGGGTCCTCATTATTCTCCCCAGCCTGTGTACTAGCAGCCGCAGCATCAGCTCCCGCACCCAACAACGCAAACGATCCTCCTCCCCCCACCGCCGATGTCGTCGGAGGAGTCCGATACTTCAGCACCGCCGCTGCCACATTTTTGATCATAAACACGGGTGCAGGTTTGCGCTTTACATGAGCACGACACGTAGGGCACGTCTTGGTGCGTCGTAGTATGTATTCTGGGTCAGTGAGCTCGTCGGGGTCGACCATGTCCTCCATGTCGTCAAGTGTCGGAGGGGCTTTTTTGAACCATTCTTGAAGACAAGGTAGACAGAGGATATGACCACACGGTGAGATGCTGTTCAATAGTGTCAACTATGTTGTTTAACGAGTCAAAAACCAATCCAAACGTACGCGAAAGGACGATGGGGAAGGTCCATGCATATCTGACATTGTATAGTGTGTTCGATGGTGGTGATGAGCTGAGTCACAGTTTAGCTTCATGACAAGTAAGTTTAGCAGTATACGTACCTCTTCCTGTTGTCCAGACTTTGATTTCACAGTGGTCAATTCCGAATCTTTCGCTTGAAGACTCTAAAGACGCAGAAAGTCCTCATCAGAACGCAGTTCTAAAAATAGAACATAAATAACAAAAGGTTACCGAAGATACGCTCTGAAGCTCTGTTTTAAGTTCTTCTATTTTCTATCATCATCATGGTGAACATGAGAATAAAATTGAATAGAGAAGAAACGGCATACCTTGTTCTGCTTCCTCATCGCCCGCTTCGCCTCCAAATCTTTCTCTTTGAGCCTTTCAATCTCCCGCTTTAGAGCATCGAGTTCATGAGCCAAGACGGAGCTAGAATCATGCGTGGCGGACTTGGTACTCGTGCTACCATTCCTTGAAGATGTGGTACGAGGTTCGATTCCTGGATGGTCCGTAGATTTAGTCCTAAGAAGACGGGATGAGTGTAATGAAAGGAAGGGACTTGAAATTTCTGAAAGAGTAATACGAACTGGGAGTTGGAAGACGATGACGAGGTCATGGGTGAAGGAAGAGCACAAATTTCTGTATCAGCAGGTATAACAACAACAGGTGATGGCAGTGTTGGTGTTGTTGGTACAGGTGGAAGTGGGCCTCTTGTTGTTGTTGGCACTGTTGTTGAAAGTGACCTAGAAACGTGTTTGTTGCGTTTCGTGGTATGTCGTTGTACTGTCGAGTCCATCTCATCAGCAGAATTTGAACTTTTAGAGAGTTGTCTGGGATATGTAAAGGAGTAACGGAGGTCTTTGGGCGGGACCATGGGCGGCTTGATGGGCACGGGGGGATGCTTCCAGGCCGAGTTGGAAGATTCTGGCGATCTTGGCTGTGACCTCGAAGCAATTGAGCTGTCTCTCGATGGACCAGCAGCATGCCTTAATTGAGCTGCCAATCGTCCTATGACTGCTTCATCCGTGTCTTCCATGGTTGATGGCATAAAGCAGAGTGGCAGGACAGCTGCACTACAGCGTGACCAATGACTTGTAAAAGATAAGATAAGATAAGGTTTACGGCCGAATCTCATAAAACCAGCGCTCTTTTGAATCTCTTTTTCTAATCTTCCCCTTCATCACAATGCCTCAAGCTCAAGGTCGTGTTCTTCTCGCTTACTCTGGTGGTCTTGGTCCGTGCGTTCTATCTGTCCAGATAAAGACTATGCTCATCGTGCTCATCATCAGACACATCGTGTATCCTTGCTTGGTTGATCGAGCAGGGCTATGAGGTCTACGCGTTCATGGCTGACGTCGGTCAAGAAGAGGTGATCGATGAAATTTTTTATATTCCCAAAAACAATAATTTATTCCTCGATAGGACTTTGCTGCTGCGGAGAAAAAAGCTCTCAAGGTCGGAGCCAAGAAATTCTTTTTGGAGGTCAGTTGTCTTTCCATCTTCCACGAAGCACAGTTATTTATTAATATCTTTATTATAGGACTTGAAGCGCGAGTTTGTCACTGAACTCATCTATCCTGCAGTTCAAGCCAACTGTATCTACGAGGTGTGATGAAAATCCAAAAAAAATCAGACAATAAAGCTCAAACAGAGTCTCAGAATGTCTACCTTCTCGGTACCTCTCTCGCCCGCCCCGTCATCGCCCGTGGCATGATCGCCGTCGCAGAACGCGAAGGTTGCGAGTAAGTAATTCATCCGCCAGACCCCTTCTCCCAGAAAAATCAAAATGATATCATCCCGTGATTTATCGAATGACTCACTCAATTTTCTCAACAGCTTCGTCTCCCATGGCTGCACAGGCAAAGGAAACGACCAAGTCCGTTTCGAACTCGCGTTCTACGGTCTCAAGCCAGACATCAAAGTTATCGCCCCATGGCGTATCCCAGGTACATTTCATCATCAACCCCTATCCATATACATATTCACCACCCTCCCTCTCCTCCGCAGAATTCTACAACCGTTTCCCAGGCCGTCAAGCCCTCATCCAATACGCCGACGAAAAAGGCATTCCCGTAGCCCAAACCACCGCCAAGCCCTGGTCAACGGACGAAAATCTCTTCCACATCTCATACGAAGCCGGCATCCTCGAAGACCCCAACATCACCCCACCCGCAGACATGTGGAAGCTCACAACCGCACCAGAAGACGCCCCCGCCGACCCAGAGCGCATTGCCATCGAATTCAAGGGTGGTCTCCCCGTTCGCGTCGTCGTTCCCGCTGACGCAAAGGAATACACCGACCCCGTCGATATCTTCCTCGCACTCAATGCCCTCGGTCGCAAACACGGTATCGGCCGTATCGATATTGTCGAGAACCGTTTCATCGGTGTCAAGTCCCGTGGTTGCTATGAATCACCCGGTGCTACTATTTTGCGCGTCGCACATGTTGATCTCGAGGGTCTGACGCTCGATCGCAATGTCCGCGCTCTTAGGGACCAGTTCACGACGATCGAGTTTAGCAGGATTTTGTATAACGGCCATTTCTTCACTCCCGAGCGGGAGTTTGTTACGGCTGCTATTCCTGCCAGTCAGAGGACTGTAAATGGATTGGTTAGGTTGAAGTTGTATAAGGGCAACACAGTGGTTGAGGGTAGGGAGAGTTCAGAGGGTCTTTATGATGAGCGTCAATCTTCTATGGATGAGCTTGGTGGATTCGAGCCCACCGATACCTCTGGATTTATCGCTATTGAATCTATCAGGATCAAAAAGTGCGTTTTTAACTCTTTTATTCGTATCTTTGAAAGTCGATTAATCGTGTTTTGACTTTTAGATGGGCCCAGGCTAATATTCGTAAAGGCCAAGGAGGCGTTGCTCCTCAGGATGTGTACGGTAGCAGGGCTTGAGCTTGTGTGACCTCACCCCTAGGCGCCGTGGAAGAAGGATGAAAAACCTAACAGTGTAACACGATAACAAACTGAATACTTACATTTTGACCTTTACTTCGATGTCAATTCAACCTTTTACATACTATAATACAAGGTCGACTTCGTTGTCAATCTCTGCCTTTGCACCTCAGGCTGCAACCTACAGCCCCCACAGTGGATCAGGCGGCCTCAGGTACCGGCGTTGAAGCTGTCAAAAGCCGCCTACACCTGGTCAGCTATTTTTAGCCAATCCGTCCTTGGGCGTTGACATGTCGCCATTGGATGCACCGGAAAGCAGGAATATTTTCAACTTTTATTCGAGTTCACACTAATTGTAACAGACGCGAAAAATGACGTCGACCCAGATGGCAGACATCTGGAACCTAAACGGGTTCCTGAAAAAATTACTATCATAAATTTATATAATAATATTTCAATGCATTTACCGTTTCATGACACCGTCATCGAAGGTCGAGACAGAGAAAGGAGGAATGTAGTATTACAGTGGCAATATCCCTTTCATCATGCCATGTCTAGATAGTCTGAGTGATGCATTGGATTATTATTACGATTGCGATTACTATTGTGTTGTGCTTATGTCAGTGTTATAGATATTGATATGTGACGGGGACAGGTAGGGCGAGGGGGTGAGAGGGTGAAGAAAAGGGTTTATGTAAACATCTACCAATGGTCAACGGTCAACCATCGTCGATGTCAAAGTCGATGTGACCATCTATGTCCAATTATCCATCCACCGTTCTTGTCATCTCTATGTATTACCTCTAGAACTCGTCTCTAAAGCCCATCTCTGAAAATCAGGCTGATTTTGTAGTGCACAGTGGAACCTGTGGTTGATGAGAGGACATCACGGTGGTGGGAAGGGAGTAGGGATCCGAACATGGCTCTGTACGAAGGGTTGGATGCAAGGACATCGAAGGATGACACCCATATTGCTATGACTGGCCCCAGAACGCGACGAGGTGGTGAGGCGGGCGGTTATAGAAATTGTAGTGAGAGAGCAAGCAGGGGGGAGGTGGAGGGGCACTGTCTACAAGGCGTCCTGCGATTGGGAGACGGAGAGGAAGAACCCTATCCGAGTCTTTCCACAAAATCAGCATCAGGGCCACATGCTGTTCTTCTAATACTGGAGGAGCTGGATGACTTGAGATGAGGCAGGCAGTAGCAAGAGATGATGACGGCAATGTTATCGTGTGCCCCCAATACACAACAGAAAGCCCTCTTCAAAGGACATGAAGGTGGTCGGGTGACAAGCAAAATAACAGGTCGTGTGCCAGTAATTTGGGTCATGATGATGACCCATGAACCCCTCCGCTCCAACAACCGGTCATTCATATCTCCCAGATTCTCCCTCTCGTGTCCTGAAAAGTGCCACTACTCCTGCAATACCTCCTTTTCGATATCAACCTCAATAGCCCCAGTAAACAACGAAGGCGGAATAATCCCGTCCCTATTCCCCACCGAAACAAGCCGCGTGTCATTATCGTGAAAGAACATGACGCCTTTCCGGATAGCTTCGTCGGCGTCGATGCGGATGCATAGGAGACTCGTGCGTTGGGGTATCCAACCTGTAACAACCAATTGAGTATCAAAGCCAAGGAAAGCAAATGAGGCACATACCTTCGAAGAAATCCTTATCTTTTTGCTGAGAAAGCGGAATCAAAGAGTCTTCATAATCTTTAACATTTAAACCATGTTTTTCTATCACACAGCGTCAAAATCCTCCCCATAGACCCAATAACAAAGAATTAGACCCACGTATTCTTTCCCATTCAGAAATTTGGCCAATGTACGCCACGAACGTCAATTTACTCGAGTTCAGAATACGTTTGCTCTGATGACCGACACCCTATTTCTACCATGTTAGCCACAACAAAAGTAGAATGAAACGAGGGAGAAACAAACCAGCATACTATGCCCCCACCTCGCCCTCACCCACCACCTTTCCTGTGCCACACCATCCACATAATCTGGCAACATTGCCATCTCAAATCTATCCCGAGGATCTCGTCGAATCCGAGCCATAAACTCTTGTGGTGTAACATGGGCCAACGCCTCATATCGCAACTAAAAACAAAAAAAAAAATAACATTAAACCCCATGATCTTCTGAAATGCCCTGAAAGACCCACCATATCGGTCAGAGGCACAAATCCGTCAGGCATCATCCTGTACCCAAGACCAAGCGCCGTATGTCGGAGCAACCACTCGCACGTCGACCAAAACGCGAGCAATTCTGGAGGTGCGTGGACTTCCGGTAAAGGTGGCCTTCGGGAGCTTGGAGGCGGAACTGTCTGCAAATCCTGCCTTTCCTGACCTGAAACCCCATTTGAACTGGCACTCGCAGCGACATCTGGTTGTGTTTGGGAACGAGACGAAGATGGAAAATTTGGGTTTGACGACGGTTCAATAGCCCTGCTCCTACTACTCCCTTCCCCACCCGTCCTAGTCGCTCGTGAGCCATCCTGGTTGTCTTGCTCCTCGTCCTTCCGCCAACGCACAGACCTACGCGACTCTGAAGGCCCAGCACCTGAAAACGGTTTCCTCGCCTTCTTTCTCGGGGGCGGTGGTACAGGGTTCACATTAGGTATCGCGTTCCATACCATCGTTCGCCTGCACACTGAAAAGAACCGGCCATGGGCAGCAGCAGCAGAGCCCACCGCCGGTGTTGTCGCTGACAGACTTGACCCCGGTGAGTCAGACGCTGATGACGGGACTGTCGCTCGTATCCGTAGTGTTCCAGGAAGACGTCGGGTACATTGTTGCTGGCATCTTGCAACCAGACTTTGCATTACTTGACTCTGCTCTCTTGGGCTTTCCTTTGCTTTTGTGCCTGTCCTGGTACGATATGTCGTCCTGCACCTGTGCTTGCAAGGTGTTTCTCCACTACAGGTTTTATGTACGACAGATAGTGAGCTATAGTTGTGGGCTCTTTTAGACGTAGACTGACATGTAGACCCAGTTGAAAGACGCAGACACACAAATTCCGAGAAACTTTTTGATTGGGTCCCGAAATTGTTCGTGTCGTGTCACGTGTTTAGACAATGCCGGAGGAGCCCTGCCAATTCGGGCAATTCCATTGGTTGGCGTCTAATCTTTTTAGTTTGTCGCCAGTTTGCCAATAAAAACTCGATTATTCCACATGTATAATATATCTGCCTGATAATAGTGGTTAAATTTTGAGTAAATATTAGGCCATTAAAGTATACAAAAGAAAAGCTAATAAAACTCGAAAGCGGAAGCTATGGTGCTATGAAAAACTACGTACAAAGGAGGAATTGTCTGTATATTTTACAAGCTACACATTTAATTATTTTTACAGTAGCATCACTAGAGGCTAGCAAAGTTCTCTTCCAGTCAACTTCCCATCAACGCTCGAGATCGAACTCGCCTGAAGCCCTAATGGAGTCATGAGTGGTGAGTCGCTCCCATCCCCAGTTGAGTGATGCACAGGCTCAGGCCTCCTAGGAAAATCATCCATACGAACACGAACTGTCCTCGTTCCTATTATGATGTTTCCGTTCCCCGTGCTACTCCGCCTTAGCGAATGGGGACTTGTAGGTGACCACGGATTGTTATTCCCCCGAGATCGACCAAACTGGTCCCGCACCCTCGTCCGACGGTTCAAAATAACAAGCATGGTGATGGCATAAGCCTTGGACATCGAGACTCCTGGAACAACAAACGCTGACGAACCGGCAACGAATAAGGCCAGGTGCGCGATGACAATGATGGCTAGTTTAAATTATCTTTGTCAGTCGCGAATAAATACTAGTAAAAAATCTTCGTCCTTGACACGTACAGGTAAAGATGCCCGTTTCAATGATTACCAACACCAAGCGTACGACGACTACGTGTGTACTGTGATAGTCTGTACCGTGTCTCATGAGCTGGAGAACTGGAGTTTAGTCATGGTCGTCCAGAATTACGTATATAAACTTGAATATTACAGATTTATACATACATAATATGGCATGGTCAAGGAGATGACAACATCACAGATAGCGCCAATGCCGTTCCAAACCTAAATTTCAAGAAGAGTCAGAAGTCGTGATACACAATAATGATACGTAAATTATAAAAAACATACCAGAAATGCAGGAAGAGGTCCGGAAAGCGAAAATAATTGGCTGAATGTCTTATTATCTGCAAGAGATTTAGCTGCTGCAGCTGATGCTGCTATCGATGCAATTGCAAGCTAGAATAGGTTGTAAGCAGCCTTTTAATATAGAATCATCACAAAAGAAGAGAATGGGAGGTTAAACGCACAATGCTGACGATGACAGGCGCGACCTTTGATCCATCTTTGGACATTCGCCACATCCTCGATGCGAAAAAGAGCTGCCCCACACCGCCCACTACAGTCCAAAGTCAGTCAACATAGCGGAAACAGCCAGAAACGATTTTACCTATCCCGCCCGTCAGTGGGATACTGAACCAGTATAGCCGCACGTCATCAAGCGCTGCCTGGCACGCATTTTCGAAAACAAAGGCGGAGAATACATCCTTCGAGACTATCACGGTCTGCGCGATCTCCAAGAGCGCAATAGCATAAACCAGGACCTTAATATATCTAGCGTCGCTAGGAAACCCCACGGTGTACGTATCTAACATTCCAAAATTCCGTTTTTCCGTGTTATCAGCCGTTCGAAAGAATATAGATGTCACTCTGTGCTCACAGACTTGTAGGGCAAGGACCCCCAAAAGACCCCAGTTCAATAATGAACCAATTATCTGGCAGGGATAAAAATAGAGATTTAATCAACCAATACATCGAAGGTCCGAGGGTTGAATAGCCACGGGCCGCATTGCATGACAGAAGGGACTCACCAGACTTCCTGCTCTGAGGGCGGAAGGCGAGGACGAGCAGCGCAACACCAACGAGACGGCCAAAGATGCGTATTTGTGTTAGGTCTTGATGATCCTGAAAGGCTTACTCACAGCTCATGTCCGTCTACCGGGACTCCACATACGTCGGTTGACATTGTGTGCTAGGCTCCGCTGAGGGCTGCAATATGCGAGAAGGTAGGAGACAACTTGAAGATGCAAGGCAAGTTGGATAGAATTTCCTCACTTTCGTGGGTGACATGTATTTTGTACTTTTCAGAACTTTGTATATGCCTTTGTCTCATAACTGAGTCAGATAAAGTAATTGAACGGACGTGTCGCTTTGTGTATTTAATTGCTGCGTATACGAGTACTCACAGGGGTCAGATGTACAAATTCAAAACGCCGTACCGAATGGATCATTGTAAAGATATACAGCTTACAGCCATTCACTGCGACATCAATGTGAGTCTTATATGCTTCTCACCTCTGATCACCGACCCTATAATACACACTTTCGAACGTGCATCGGATGGGGACATCAGGCTTCGCAGGCGCCATCACCAGCAGGCGCTAAATTTAGCCACTCTGCCAATCGAGCCAATCAAAAGCCGAACGTGCGCTAAATCGTACGGGCTCATCACCCCTTCCATAGAACAAGCTCATAAAGAACATAATATGCTTGACCTGGGCGCAACTGGAGTCGTACTTGTTGTAGCCAGCCCCGGCACCTTTGGAGGTTTTTAGCGAGAATTGCCTAACTCTTCTGACCATGGCTTTGACAATATTATTTTGGATGACATACATATCCTGAAAAATATGTTTTTGCTCACACAAAGAAGCCTGGACAAACATATCTGAATGGGTAGCGACGTACAATTCACAGTTGAGTCAGACAATGACAGTGATGCTGATCCTCCTTTTTCGTTTCCTTGCCACTATAGCATCTGTAAGCTGATCTTCCTGAAGCTCTATAGAGGGAACAGCCTCTCTTAGTCCCTAATCCTATAAACGGTTTCCTTACACATTCAATGCCAGCAGTGCAGTTTCCAGTGGTTTACAGCGGTTCACAACTTGAAATGTGCGGGATGGTGCGGAAAGATTTCCTTTGACTCATGATGGAGGCTAACTCCAACTAAGGGCCTTGCCACGGTCGACGTCCCGGGTCCGTCCAATGTTACGTACACTATTCTTGATTAGATCTCCATCTTCTTTGTGAGCACTACACCAGAAATGCGGTATTATGTACGATGATATCAGAATGTTTAAAGTACTCAATATGTTGGGCTTCGAATTGTCCTTCAACTTCGGTAAGCAGCGGACACCCTGACGTCTCCGATAACTCCACACAACCCCTTTTCGAATAAAATGCCAGTGTATAAGAGGCCTGCATCTGAGCTGCCCTATTGTCGATCATGTATGATATCGATTACGTTGCCAGTGCTAGACTATCCTCGTTGTTGCCTCAGGGATGCGGCCCTCACTGGCAATTGACGTTAGGCTAACGATCATCGATATCGATCGACATCGCGACTTTGCCAGCACGTTGCGCTTTCAATTCAAACGCAGTATTAGAAGCAACAATAACCAAGTATCACGAAGACGATGCATAGCAAATGCGACTTCTATAGGCCTTACATACTGGGGAGTTGAAAGCCCAAAGACTTGCTTCTTGTAGAGCTCGAGGTACCAGCATAGCCTTTCTATCTTGGCGCTTGCCGGATATCACGCATTATGGCATAGATAAATGTTTATCTCTGCACCATGGACGAGGCATGGAGCTCTGGAGGACTATATCACAATCATTCACACCCAGCTCGGTCATTATCTCACTTAAGCAAGCTAAGCTCTAAATGCTGTGCAAACTCGCCAAAGCTTGTAGAGCCAAGGCTTTCCTTCCATATGAATCCTGGCACTAAACTGACAGTCTTATCCCGATTAGACACCTCAGGCCCCTTTAAGTACCACAACACTGCCTCGAAACAAATACGCAAGCTAGAATAAAATGTCGTGTGCTATAGTCGTCTCGTTATATTATTAGCACCCTTGATTTCGCTTTAAGACCTTTACTACTACTACAACCTCTGTCAGAATCACACAAATGGCATTATCGATGGAAGCAAAGCTCGGCCTCTGCGCACTCGGGGCATTCATTGTTCTATCCATCGTCGCTTTCATAGCTTACCACTTCAGATGGGAACAAAAAGGCAAGTCAATGGATCCTGTCATCCTAAAATAACTCTTCTTCATACATATACTTTGAATCTAATCCCATCACTGCTTTTGTTTTGTATCTACAGCAAACCCTACTGTTGCAGATAGCAGGGATGTCAGCGTCAAAACGTTCCGTCAAAGAGAAGCAGAAAGTCTTCCACTCTACCACATGCCTGGAGCTGCAACACTCGCAGTGGGCCCACCTATAGAGGCATATCACCCAGCAGACTCAGCACGGCACCAGGAGAGGGAACTGGCACGATATACACAAACAACACAGCCTATCCCTCCTACAACAATAGCTACCGCTGAACACCAGCAGGATATACCACCACCGTCGTATCCCGGTAACCCTGCCAAATGACGGACTCGGCTGCGTTCGTTATGATTAATTTCTTATGTGTACCTTTACCCCGTTTAGAATTGTGTTGATAAAACGCACATTTCCTGCCTCGATACTTATACCCTTCTTTGTACATTCTATTCTCATATACATTGCTCACGATATATCACGACACGTTGTACATAATCCTACCAATAATCAAATCAACCAAACATCACTTTCACACAAAACACGAAAACAAGCGCGCCCCCTAAATTCATTCGAAACAATGATCATAAAAAACAACTAAGAACATCACGCAACCCTCGGCTTCTTCGACTCCCTCTTCCCATCCCCACTATCCTTCGTCGCAGGGCTCATATGCGGCGTCGAAGACCGCGTATTATACCCCGAATTAACAGTACTATTAGCAACAGACCTCGAATTCGAATTCGAAATCCCAAGCTCCCGCTGCAAATTCTGCAACCACTTGCCCCCCTCAGCGCCTTCGAATAACCACACGTGACTAAACAAACCACCAATTTGCATCAGCCTCAGCCTGAGCTTCGAACGCTTCGCCAACAAATGAAATTCGAGCCAAAGTGACGAAAACGTACCTTTCGCCAACACGTCTAGGATATCCGCTCCGAGTTCCCGAACTTGAGTCTTCGGAAGGCCTCTTCTTCAAGTTCGAGCGAGGGGTAGGAACATTCAGCCGACCGCCGGGGTTGTCACCAGTCGTCGTAGGTGCTATTTCCGTCGGAGATGGAAGTTCCCATTCAAGCTCATTACAGAGTTGAAGAACGATATCGTCTGCATTTCCTAATAGCACAATCTGTAATGCAAAGTGTGAAATGAGTATCGATGACCACGACTCGAAGACCAAAAACTACGAACATCCGGATTGATATGCGACACGGGGGTTTTATTGATGAGTATCTGTTTAGCATAGGATCAAGACGTCAGAAAGACTGCATTCCACGGTGATCCTTCATATCCGAAACAATACCTGAGGGATCGAGTGCGGTAGATGCGCTGTTCGAGTTCATCAGTGATTCATTTACTAATCCAAAACAAGGCTTTAGGAAGGACACTGACTCGTTATTTCAGCCACAGGCGACACTTTTAGTGATGTTCCGATGATGAGCAACAGATCGACTTTGAAACGATCGGCGGCGAGCGAGTGGTCAAAGTCGTCTGTCAATTTCTCTCCAAAAAAGGTAATATTGGGCTAGAGGTGAAGACAAATCATCAAAAGACGAACGATTACGAGGAAATAGTTACAGTAAAAGGATGTGTAGCATCGTTTTCGAAGCAACGAGGTGTATAATAACCGTCAACGGAGTCCGAATCGGAGACGACGAGATAACACGAACCTTCATGATCCCCGGGGGGAACTCCGGACCGTCGCTTTCGTCTTCATCATCACTATCCCATTGACCCTTTGCCTTCTTCTTCCCCTTTTTCTTTTTTGGCTGGATGGGCACCGAAGACACCGCGTTACACACCGTGCAAAGCGGCACTTTTTGCGTCAGTATATCATTTTCAATTTCTTTTCCATGAACCTTTCTTCTGCACTGCAAGCAACTTGCAGTCGCGAAAGACCCATGACACTGCAACACATTTTTGACGCCAGCCAGGGTTTCAAGGGTGTCGATATTTTGTGTATAGTTCTTGAGATAAAAATCCAAGATCAGTGATTGGCTACGAATGGAACGAGAAATGCGGATTACCCGAAGGAGCTATTTGACAGGTAGAACGAAGCAGATTAACTTTGCGGAAGCAAAATGAAATCGCGAGTGCTTAGCGAAATGCGACTGACCTTGCCTCGGTCTTCAATCAGTTTGATGAAACGGTGGCACGGGGATGGTACAAAATTAGATGGGTATATTTGGCTGCCGCACGACCATTGTCATTCATCGCCAGCGTGGTACTGATAATTGGAACGCACCTTGCGAAGGAGCTGGGGAGTTTCGAAAGGCGTTCATGATGCCTGAGATAACATGATTCCGTGAACCTGTACTCACTAGAAAACTGCGTCATAAACTTTAGTACAAACAACTGTGGGAATGGCGGGCGACACACACCTGCTGGATTCTCTTTGAAATAATTGATATCAAACCTACGAAAACGATGGTCACAGAATGAGCAAACAGGACCAAAAAGCAGAAATCGTTGGTCTGACATTTGCTGCGGATCATCGAGATCGTATTCGCCCTTGTTCTTGAGGGAGGCATAAAGTCCGTCGCGAGACCGGAAATCCGGTATGCCGCAAGAGACACCTTTTCAAAAACAGGGACACCACAACCGAAAATAGCTTAGAAGGTGGGGTTAATGGACGTGAATGGGGGTGTCATGCTCACTAATTCCAGCGCCAGTCAAGATAAGAATCCTCTGGGACTTTTGAATGAGACTAACGGCGTCACTGATCGTGTTGTACTGTGGTAGCTTGTCGCGCTTGCGGAGCCTGGGTTACGTCGAAGGTACATACGTCATATACCAGTGGCAAGGGAGTAAGAGAGTCAGATATATAAGGCGCTTACAAGTGATTCATTGCCACGCGAAGAAAGTATAGCATCGTTCTTGGTTTCCTGTCGCGTAATTCTGGACACTGGTGGAGAGAGGAGCCACGAGGCAGTCAGGCGGCCTGCTGGCAGGGGCGAAGCTGTGAGAGACGAACCAAATCGACGCCGAAAGCTTCCAAAAGTTTTGGAATGGGAATACATTGGGTGCGAACAAAGCGTTCTATAAATTCTGAGCTTCCTGAAAAAAGAGAGTTCACGCAGGCAACTCGAAAGCAGGGGGTCCAATCAGCGTACCTCGTTCCTTGAGGAAGTGCTGCATATCTTTTATTTCTTGTTTTGTCCAAGTTTCCCCGGCTGAAAGCGCGATTTTTATGATACGAGCGTATTTGAAGAAGGGGAAGAGAACCAACCTTCGTCACCGCTATCCGTGTGTTCATCTACAGAACTGTGTCGGGGAACCTCATGATCGGAGGCAATTTCTTCCCCGGAAGCGGTCACAGACTGTGGAGAGTTTTGAGGTTGAACCCCATTCTCATTGGCACTTTCCTCGGAATTTGATGCTGCCGAGAGAACCTCTAGTATGTCCTCTATTATTTCTGGGTCAATATCTACTTCGTCCGACGCTTCCAGAAAAGCGTGGACTTGAAGACCGAGCAATTCATTCTTGCTATCAAGAAGTATTTCATGGAGCCCCGCGGGGTCAAGATGCTCATCATGATCAGATTCATGCACCGTGTGTTCCGAGTCTAACATGACGGTATTTTGAGGATGATCTGTCGAATGTGGGAGTACAAGTTGAGTAAAGCTTGATAATAAACAAGAAAAAGAGAAATATAATATATAATAGAATAAAAGAATACTTACCCATGAATAAAAGTCGATATATTCAAGGGATGGAAATGTGAATTGTCGAGTTTGAGAGAATCAGAGTTCTGGTTAAACGATAATAGGGAATCTCGAATAGTACTCTATTAAAACAAACAAAGGTAAAGAAGCTCTTTCCGCCCGGCCCGGCCTAAAGCTCATGTTCGGAATTAGTTACCGGTGAATTCCGCATTGTTGCAGTTGGTCATCCGCAAAGGAAATTCTATTTCCAACTTTGTTGCTGCTAAATCAAACGCCCATCAACAAAAAGAAGCGCGAAGACGTTCATCTCGCGTGGGTATGCTTGTACAACAAGTGAGAATCTTTATTTTGCTTTTAAATTTTTGCTAATTTCAGTCTTTGTCTTCTCACAGACTCACCAGTTCTTATAGCTTTACCAGCAGACTTATTTCTTGGACTGGGCCGTGTAATTAAGCTATACGAAGCTTAGCAGTAGATCTACTCTGAAAGCCAAGAGGAGTTGTAACAAGTTCGGCTCACCGTAAAAAAGCCTTTTCGACGCCACTTTTTAGGGGCTGGCTATCCTAGTTTCTGACTTTCCGGTCAGACCGCCGTTGATCAGTCATCCAGACTTCTCAACCCCCTGCTCAAACTCTCCTTTTCCCACTTGCGGAATCATTTTCTACTTCTCCCAGGACCATCTCCAATCTCTCTGGAACTCATAAATTGACCGGGATGGAATCCAGTCCACCATCTCTTACTCTCCTTCACTCAAGCCTTCCAAAGTCTAAAATGCCTTCTTTCGATTCTTACAACGCCAAGACCACAAGTATCAGCGTACGTCGTCCTTCTGCTTCATTTCCTTATTCCAAAGTTCTGTTCAACATTGCATGACGGACTCACAATGTTCATTTTGTAGTACCCATGGCCACAGGACGTGAACGGCATTGAACGCATTGCTCTTTCGGCCCAAGGTGACCTTCAACGCGTATTAAGGTAACAAAAACACCACACTGCATCGTCCTTGCATTGCTGACACGTCCCACTTTAGTGCCTTCTTCGCCCGGCCCATAGTCATCGCCCTCGTCTACTCCACCACAATGCGCCAAGTTTCACCAACCCTTCCGCCCGAGATCATAGTCCAGCCCACTCCGAGCATCATCGAATCCGCCAGCCCCACCCAGCCCATCATCCAAACCCGCCAAGTCCACCTCCAATGCGCCGGCAAAATCGTCTGCACCGCAACCTCCACCGTCCGCATCACCTCCCCCGAAGTCGCCCATCTCTTCCTCCAAGAAAAATACGCCATCGGCCAAATGTTCCGTCGCCTCGAAAAGATTCCCGCGTTTGAGCTATTGTCCGTAGGCCTGGGCCCGGTCAATGAGAAAGGCCAACAACAGCCTTCCCTCGCATTCACCCCAAACACACCAGGGTACTCCGAGGCCAACCAGCTCTGGCGAAAATATACGCTGACTATACCCCATTTTGAGTGTGAGATCCTCGAGGTTTTCCCTTCGCGAGATATGTTTATCTCTGGGGAAGCGTGGCTGACCGGGGCCACGATTAGCAAAGGTACTGCCATTGGTGATGTATCTGCCCGCGATCGTGTGGCGGTCCTACTGACAGGCATGCAGAACGGGCCACCGTCGAAATCCAACCAGCTCGCGTCGATAACATTTTACCAAAGCCTCTCGTTAGTGTTGGTGCTTGGGTTCATGTTGATGCTCGCATTTGAGGTTGTCATGTATCATAATAGACGCGTCGCTTGTTAAAGAACCGACCAATACGGCGTCCTGCATAGATAAAGGAGGCCCGTTGTCGGTTCCTTTGGAGTGGTGTGTATTGTATGTCTATTTTTGCTTTCATTTATGCTTTCTAGTCTCGAGTCAAACCCATGTGTCTTTGTTATCGTCCCATTATGCATACCACGCGATTATATATATCTATCTCACTAATCAAGAGTCTAAAAACATAACGCGGGGAAGCTCCTGAGAGCAAACTATATTGTGTGAGAGACACAGGAGAAATAGCGCCAACATTGGGAACACACAAGAATAGCACTAAAACCGTTCTCATCATCACGCAAAGTAGAGTATTAACCATGTCTTTATTTCAGAATGCATGGACTATAGAAGAAAGATAGATACATGATACAAGTACAAAAGAAATGCAAAGATGAACATGACAAAATAACAAAGAAGTCGCTAGAGGTTCGGTTCTTATGAACGCTCGCCCCTTAGTCTGCGGGCAAGAGCAAGATCCTTGGGCTGGATGGTGACACGCTTAGCGTGGATGGCAGCCAAGTTGGTATCCTCAAAGAGGGAGACGAGGTAAGCCTCAGCAGCTTCCTGGAGAGCCATGACGGCTGATGACTGGAAGCGGAGATCAGTCTGAAAGAGAAAGAGTCAGTAAGAATGAAGAACGAGTCATAAAGAAGGAAGATGACAAACCTTGAAATCCTGAGCAATTTCACGAACGAGACGTTGGAAGGGGAGCTTGCGAATGAGAAGCTCAGTCGACTTTTGGTAGCGACGAATTTCACGGAGAGCGACAGTTCCAGGGCGGAAACGATGGGGCTTCTTGACACCACCAGCTGCGGCCTAAGAAGAGTTAGATTGAAGTAAAAGAAAAGAAGAGTTAAAGACGTACAGCGGCGGTCTTGCGAGCAGAGGACTTGGCAGCGAGCTGCTTACGAGGGGCCTTGCCACCAGTAGACTTGCGAGCGGTTTGCTTAGTGCGGGCCATTGATGATGATGATGAGTTGAGTTGAGTTGGTGCTGGTGGTTGTGGCGAAAGAGGCGGAAGTGGGGAATGAAATCTCCAAAAAAGTCGCAACTTATATAACAACACGACCGCGTACATCACGTGACATACGCGCCTCTTTAGTGGAATCAACAAACGGAAATGCAGCACAGCCACAATTTCTAGTTATATAACAAGGCTGTCAAATCGGACTGACTTTCCCATCTCACCCTCACTCAGCCAACAACAACTCATCCGCCACTTCAGCGGTTAACCAGCAACTTCAACACTTTACCACCACCAACAACTTATTAAACAATGTCTGGACGCGGAAAGGGCGGCAAAGGACTCGGAAAGGGTGGAGCTAAGCGTCACCGCAAGATTCTTCGTGATAACATTCAAGGTTTGTTTTATTTTATTCTTTTACTTCTTCAATAACTTATTTATTCTTTTCAGGTATCACAAAG
>NHTK01005796.1:0-18153 GCA_002938355.1 Panaeolus cyanescens | reverse complement strand
CTGCTGCCTCACACCCCCATTCATCCCACCACCACCAGCATGCCCATTCACTCCCGCACAACCCGAATCAAAATGCCCATACCCAGGTTCATCAGGTATATCATAATACCTCCCCGTAATAATACTCATCCGCCTCCTCCCACTCGACGAAGTATTCACATACCCCCCTGCACCTCCATACACAGGCGGATACTGATACCCATTCACCATCGTCCCATTCCCACTCCCACCACCCACACTCCTCGTCGCACTCGCAGACCGCTTAAACTTGCCTCCACTCCTCCAATTCGACACACTAGCATCATCCTCCTCGGACGAATCTTCACCATCACCAGCTTCAGAATCGTCATCACTCGTTTCTGCTTCTTGTAGATTATACAAGTATCGTGTATGTTCTGTACAAAATATACGTGTATCAATAAAATGAAATGGATGATATAAATTAATGAAAGAACTCACGAGCCAATTGTTCATCCAACTCGTCTCGACTCTGTCCATCGTCCTTTCCAAACCCAAGATGATGGCCTACACTCTCCCTCGGCACATCCATCATCTGCACAGACGGCGCATGACTCAACTCCTGCAATTGCTCAAGCGCAGTAGTCCTATCCACAAAGAAAAACGCAAAAAAAGGACATCTCATCAGCACCTCCCCTCATAACAAAACCACAAAACCCACCTAACAATATCCAAACTCCCCTCCTTCACATTCAAATCCTCCATATTATTCTCCGCAACCTCCAACCGATACCGCGGACCAAACCACTCAAAATACTCATTCCACGGCAAATTAGGGTCAATATCATTCTCAATCCCCAACGCACACGCAGTCTCATACGTCCACGTCCGGGCCACATTCTTCACCGTATAACCACCACCACCCAACAATATAAGCGGCGCATTATACTTGCGCAAAAACTGCACACAACTCGCATGCCCATGCATCGTCAGATTAAAACACCCCAATTTGTCCCCCGCAAGCGAATCAGCGCCGCATTGCAGCACCACTGCAGAAGGTCGGAAAACTTCCAGGATTTTAGCCATGATCTGTAACAGTCCATTCAACAACGACGATCATGGTCATGATAATAAAAATACCACTCACAGGTTCAAAAACGCTCTTAAAACTCTCATCCGTAATCCCATCTTTCAGAGGCACATTAACAGCATACCCCTTGCCCTTCCCCCGTCCTCTATCCTCCTGCGTCCCCGTACCCGGAAAATATTCACCAAACTTGTGGAAACTGGCAGTCATCACTCTATCAGTCGTATAAAAAGCCTCCTCGACACCGTCACCATGATGACAGTCAATGTCAATGTACAGAACGCGCGGATAGGTACGCAGCAACTCGAGAATGCCGAGTACGATATCGTTGATGTAGCAGAACCCGGAGGCTTCACGTTTTTTGGCGTGGTGCAGTCCGCCAGCCCAGTTGATGGCGATATCGGCAGCTCCACATGCGAGGCGTTGGGCGGCGCCTGGGGGTGTTTGGTTTCAGTGGATGAGGGGTGGAGAGGATGAGGATGGGTACGCACCTATTGAGCCTCCTGCAGATATCGAGCAAAATTCAAAGACGCCTTCGAATGCTGGGTTATCTTCTCCTACCAGAACTAAGAGAGGGTTGATTAGTGAACTACAGAGAAGAACATAGGTGATTGTGACAAAGCCTTACATCGTGTTCCCGAGTATGTCAACTTTTCTGCTGTTTCTGGGGTGACCTGCGTTAAAAAATGGACGTATTCGTCTGTATGAAACGCGCTCATTTTTTCAGGTGTTGCTCTTCTTGGTCTCTATATTCCACACCACGAATCATAACCAAGTCGAGCGCACAGTGATGTACAAGAGATGAATGAAAATCATAGAACACGATCAACTCAAGCTCAACGTTAAGTCAAGAAAGCCAATAAAGAACATACCAGAACGTGCATCTTATCCAACATTCCATACGCAGATACCAAGTCATGAGTAACGCGTATACGATGGGGTTTCATAGGATGCCCCAATCCATAGGTATATGCGCCTACTTCAGCTACAACTCCAGGTCAGATTTCTATTCACTGCAAGGCCTCTTGATCAACTCACTGTCGTAGTAATACGCCACCTTGCGTTTCGACATTTCTCAAATACAATCTGGAGGCTGCTCGTCGTTGTTGGTGACGATGAGATGGGTGTGGTGGATGTCAATGACAGTGTTAGTTTTGAGTGTCAGTGCGAGGTTGGACCCTGAGGGAGTCGTATCACGTGTCCCAGGATCAAAGTGGGAGCTAATTTGAGAATAGGGGCTATTTTTCCCTTTTTAGTTTTTCAACACAACCTCTTCATGAGCGCTTATTATTTCTCCTTCAACACTATAACCCACCATCCCAATGAATAATACTCAAAACCATCTTAAAAAGAATAAAAATACTGATAAAATAAAGAATAACTCAAGTGCTGAGTCAAAGTATTCTCACGATTGCTCTCTTCCTCCTACCACCACCACTAAATGTCATAACACCGATGCTCGACGAATGGACATCCAACTCACTCACGCACGACCCTATGCGGCTCTATCGCCTCAAACGCGACCGTCGTCATATCCCAGTCAGCGCTAAATACAACATCATGGGGTTCATCTCCTCAGGTACCTACGGCCGCGTCTACAAAGCCGAATGCGTCGAAGACGGTCAGATCCACGCTATCAAGAAATTTAAACCTGATAAAGAGGGAGACGTCGTCACGTATACCGGTATAAGTCAAAGTGCGATCCGTGAAATTGCGGTAAGCACACCCAACCTTTTGGTCGTATGCCCAATAACTTATCTATGCATAGTTGAATAGAGAGATCAACCACGAAAACATCGTAGCTCTCAAAGAAGTCATCCTGGAAGATAAATCCATATACATGGTATTCGAATACGCAGAACACGACTTTCTAGTACGCAAAACCACTCATCCCACTCATCTAACCACACTAACACCATTCATTATAATCAACAATCTAGCAAATCATCCATCACAACTCTACACACCGCGTACCTATCCAAATCCCAGTCCTAAAATCCCTAGTCTACCAACTCCTCAACGGGCTCATATACCTACACTCAGTGCACATCCTGCACAGGGACCTCAAACCAGCCAACATCCTCGTCACCTCCAACGGAATCGTCAAAATCGGTGATCTAGGCCTCGCACGGCTCATCTACGAGCCCCTACAACCCCTCCACGCCGGCGACAAAGTAGTCGTCACTATATGGTACCGCGCCCCCGAACTACTCCTCGGTGCGAAACATTACACCAAAGCCATCGATTGCTGGGCTGTCGGATGTGTTATTGCTGAACTCGCGAGCTTGAGGCCGATTTTCAAAGGCGAGGAAGCGAAGTTGGATAGCAAAAAGAATGTGCCGTTTCAGAAGGACCAGCTGTTGAAGATATTCGAGGTTTTGGGTACTCCAAATGGTATGATTATCTTTCTCTCTATGTTGATTATGGTTATTAATGTTTTGATAGAACGTGACTGGCCAGGAGTTAAAGACATGCCAGAATTTCAAAGTATGAAAAGGCTAGATTAGTGCGTCATCTCTCTCTCTCTTCCTCACCACCATTTAACCCCAACAACTAGCTTCACCAACCGCCTTCACGAATGGTTCCGCACACGCGCCAACCACGCCATCTCCGTCTACGAGCTCCTCCTCCGTCTCTTTTACTACGACCCAGACAAGAGATTAACAGCACGCGAAGCACTCAACCACCCATGGTTTCAAGAAGACCCTAAACCAACGCGAAAGTAAGCCCACATCCCTCATCCACATCACATTACATCCCCTCTCATCCCAATAAATAAAACTCATCTAACCCATCCCTTTCAAACAGCGCCTTCGAATCCCTCCTCTCTCACTCCCACTCCCACTCTCTACAATCCCAAGTCCCCAACCCATCACACCACCTCCCTCCCCTCCGGCGCATCACCCAAGACGACGCCCCATCCATGGTTCCCATGCAAGGAAACATAAACATCGGCAACGGCAACAACAACGCAGGAGGCGCAGGGCACGGGCACGGTATACCCATCAACGCAGGCGGGATGGGTGCGGGTGTTATAGGCGCAGGAGGTGGGGGAGGGGGACCCCCGTTTGGATCACATAGTCAAACTCATTCTAAGCCGGGGAGTTCTGCGAGTTTTGCTAGTTTGAGTGGGGGAGGGAATGCGGGTGGGACGAGGAAGAAGGCTCGGTTGGGGTGATTGGAACGCCTGAGGCTGCACTGGAGGGAGCATTGGCAAGGAGGAGAGGTTGTGTTGATGGAGAAGATTGGGATGAGTTGCAACTTGCAACTTGCATATGCACATTACATCTGTACATGTAATACTGTATTATAGCTGTATTTTTAAAATTTATAATTGGATTTTTGTCGTGATTCGTATATTAGGAGGGTAATGGAGTGCTTGCAATGCAGCTGTTTTATGGTGCTCAATTGAGCTTCAAGCTTAGAAGCGTTGACACCGCGATTCTTATGCTATTCATCGAGCTTAAGCTTAATATCCGAGGTTATCCATCTCGTCCTCATGAGGGCGCCCAGTAACGCATCACCCCGCACACCAAACCACAACACCATCTCGATGAGATCCTCACTCCTGCCATCCTGTCTGTGTGCGGGCGACAGCCTGAGTGACATAATGAGAAAGCTGAGAATATATCAAGGCATTTCAGACCTCAGATGTCATTGTAAAAGAGGGAAGTAGGAAAGTTGTACCATGAACCTGTTAGTAGTGTCTGATTGTGGTACTCGAAAGGGTTCCAGGGCGACTTTCCCATCACTGAGTTTTAAATTTCAGGATCTCACGGCCATAGCGCCCATCATTATTCATTGTCGTTAACTCGTCGTCACTTAAACGCTCATGTCCTCGTTTTCTCGCAGTCCTCTTGACTCTTGAGTTGTACGATTGGGTATGAGTTTGACCTTTCCTAATATGACTTGTGTGGGAATTAGATACCTCTTTTAGTAAAGGTGATATCATCACATTTCAAATTGTCGATTCACCTTCAGCCTGTCGGATGTCCGAGTTCATCATCTGCAACTTGTTACTCTGCCATACCATATCGTATAAAGAGAGAAGAATGTAGGTGAGATTTTTTCAGAAAAAAAGACAGCGTGGCTCAAAAAAACACATCACACTCAGATATTGGGCAACTTACTGCCAAAATCTTTGTCTTAAAGTGTCTTAAAGCGCAACATCAAGGTTCCAAGTCAACAGCACCCCCGGGCCTTCATGAAAGCTAGACCCATGTGGGTGTACCTTCCACAGCTGCGAGTCAAGCTGCGCATCGTGCATGATCAAAAGCTTTGAAACCTGCACAACCACAGTAAGACATGCTCATATATGTTGTCCTGACGTTTCTTGCTCATTGATTTACACTTTCCAGTAAAAGAGAAGAAATGACCCAAGCAACTCAAATTGGTTTTGAGGAGGCCATTTCATGCAAGGCTACCGACATGATGAATTACCTTTTCTCGTTTTGCTGCACCACAGAGGGCGAAGTCCTTCCACTGAAGACCGAGCTTCAAGATGTATTCTCAGAAGTGGGGACGCTGGTTGGCAATGATGCGAAATTGAAGGAGCTTTTTTGTGACGCGTAAGTGCTCAATTTTTTAGCATGAATTTAATTAAAATTGAATCTTGCGTTCTCAGGGTTCTTAATCATAAAACAGACTCGGACAAGAGCGAGATGTATAACCGCCTCATCAAAGCATGCAACTACGCCTTTGACGTTCTCTCAAAATTGAAAGTGCCACCTCTCCCTGACTATGACGAAAAGACACAGTTGCATATGATACGCATGAACAGAGAATCTGAACACGAAGATGAAGATGAAGATGAAGGTGATTGCAAGTACTATAACGCAGAGCCCTACATTTGCATCGTGTTCCGGGAATGGTTCAACGCTAGGAAGAATAGCACCGCACCGCAAGACGAACCCGAACTCGAACAAGCAGATTGGGTGACGCCGCTTTTATGGAGAAACATTCTATGTCCTGTCCAAGTGAAACCTGGATCGTCGACATCGAGCCGTCCGCCTCCCCCTGCAGCATCCGGTACGACTGATTTCTGGTCTCTGAACGAGCGCAGGGTGGTTTGGCCGTCCAGCGAAACGCAGAAAAAGCCTGCTTACATTCCAGTGAGCGACAATCCTGTGTCTATACGCAGTGAGTTCAATTGCTGGAATTTGACAACATTAGTACTGATATTCAACCGTAATATTATTTAGTAAACCGTGATAATGTTTTGACAAGAGGTAGAGCAAAGTCTGTCGTGACATCTCTTCATGCGTGTAGCTATGTGGCTCCAGCAACGAAGAAGCGTAAACGTGAAGACGCTTCAGATACAGAGTCATCCTCCTCCTGCAAGCGTGCCAAAACCTCAGAACAACGTGATACCGTCGCATCTAATGAGAAGGATAGGATCCAACTCGCAATTTACTCTGCCCAACGTCTATCATCGTTCTTTGATATCACCCACACGTTTTCGATGCTATTGCGCGGTATGTAATCATATATATTACGACTTTGAACGTGAAAACTGATATTCATCCTAAGGTTCCTCTGTCTTGCTTCAATGGTCCGACAGACAAGGCGTCATCGAATCTTACGAGTTTGACTACATCCACCAACTCCCCCATTTCATATTTCTCCTGCTCATCCTCCAACGATTCAGCCCTGCTCGGTGGGGATATGGGACGGAAGCCACCCCAGCGCTCAAGAACACCAATGTGGATCACCATTTCGTCGTCGATATGACCCCAACGGTGGATCCTGAGGTTACGGGTGCGATGAACCCAGACACTTCAGTTGTGCGATTTTTCCCGCTTGATGACCGGCTCAACAGAGCAGGCGCAAAACTAGTGGGGCGTGCCACACGGGCTATGGGTGGACGAATAGTGCCAAAGGATTCGACGTGGGTAGATGAATCGAATATCCAGGAGAATAACGACTCCATGGTCAAGTCTTATTGGCCGGAGTCACAACGGGAAAGTGAGGTTGACATTTTGAAGAAAGTTCAAGCGGCGGCGGAAGGAAAGAACGACAACGACAAGCTGTACGAGTTCATAAGACATCACGTTCCGGAAATGCGCGGTTACCTCAAACCCAACTTTCCTGGTAGTAGTACTGGTACCATTCGCCGTTTTCTCAAAGTGGTATCTGGGCAGGATGACAGTGGTGAAGTCCATGGGGCGCGTCACCTTCTCCTCATCGTTTTCAAGAAGCTGTATGCTATCCAGGGCCTTTTCGAAGACGACATGATTAAATACTATATCCAAGCTTTCTTTTGTGAGTCTGCATATTTTGACTTTGTCAGCGATTACTGACCATTTGGTAGGTCATCGTGCTCTGTGGTTATCGGGCATTTACCACTCTGATATCAGTCTGGGTAATATCATGTGGGACAAAGACCGTCGCGTCGGCGTCCTCAACGATTTTGATCTTGCTCGTCTTTCTGGTTCCAATGCCGCCACTGGCCTTGCAAATGCCGGAACCATTCCCTTCATGGCTCTCGAGCTCTTGTCCCCTGCTGGACGGGCTGGCCGCATACCTCACCAGTATCGACACGATGCGGAAGCCTTTGTTTGGGTGCTGGTGTACTTGTGCATATCATTCAAAAAACAGGGCGATAAAGTTGTCTTCAGGGAAAATAATCCTTTGCGCTTGTGGTCAATGGGCGAAACAGCCGTTGCTACAAAAGGCAATTGGATGCAAATCCATAACGACATCATCTTCCAGTCCTGCCCACCCTATCCCAAGGTTTCTGTTATCGCACTTGACCTTGCCAGTCATTTAATTGGTCAATACCATGCGCAATATGAAAAGAGTTGGGCAGCAGCGAGAAAGGCGATGGATATGGGTGATTCACCGTCCTCAGTGTATCATCCGGAGGATGTACCTTGGGAGTGGGACAATGCAGATGTTTGGAAGTCGATGGTCAACATTTTAGCAGGTCTTCGGAATGAGTGTGGTCGTACCTTGCTTGAAAACTTGAAGGAAAGGGCGGGTTATGGGAGGCTTTGTCGGGATTGATTCCGATAATTACAATATTCCCATTTCTTTAACCATTTCCAATGTCGGAATTTATTCTGCCATCAAATGATATTTTATCCAGTCCTCGAACTTCAACGTTTCAACACTGGCCGCTATGTCGACCTTACGCTTCATGTTTTTCGAGTCTAGATCTTCAGACAGAGGGTTAAACATATCACACCAGATATTTCAAAAAATTAAATTAAATTCATGTAAGAAAATCACCAAAAAAATCAACATCAAAAGTCCGAAGACATGGGTCGTGAATCGTGATACATCATCGTAACAATATCATCATAGTACTGGTATAATATACCGGGTCATGAAATTGTGGTATACATAGCGCAATTAGATGAGAGAGTGAATGTTACAAGGAGAATGAAGGAAGAAAGAAAAAAAGGAAAATGCAGACAAGAAAAAAAATAGACGAGACGAGGAAAAATGAAGCACAAGAAATGGATAGGAGATATGATGTAAATGAGTGTTCGGATGATGGGGAAAATGAGAAAATGAGTGAGTACGACAGCAAAGATGAATCATGAATGCAAGGCAGGGGTATGATTATGATACAAGTAGGGGAGCAAGAAAATCAGACGAGAAATTGAAACGAGATACAGTCAAGAAAAGAGAGACAGGGAGAGATCGTGCCGCCACATGCGTATGCGACTAAAACGAAGCCCGATCACTAAGAAAAAAACAGAATCAGCAAACACATCCATCACGAATACAACGGAAGAAATCTCACCATAAAGTACATGCGATTCATCATGTTACGATGGAGCCTCTTGAAGCCATCCTTGGACTTTTGCAGAGCCCCTTCGATGCTTCCGCTGGGAATGACAGTGTCGTCATCCCCATAGCCGAACTCAGTGGGTTCGTAGTGCGTGTTCGAACGAGCACAGACAATATCAGCGTCTATTCAAAGGTCAGATGAAATCATGAAAAAAAATAAGCAACAACTCACAATAAACCGGAGCCGGGATTGACACGGAGCGGGTAGCGCGGGCGTATACGTGACACAAAGCGAAAGAGATCTTTTGCAGTCCATCAGGAGTAAACCTGTTCTCATCCACAAGCACCGAATAGTGAGCGGGTCGACTGGTACCCAACAGACCACCATGCGTGAGTTGATAATAGTCAAACTCGGTGGGATGCGCGATGCCGGTGTCGACAGTGGTACCAGCGATACAGTTTCCTGTCTTGTCGCCTTGGTTTTCCATTGGGAAGAAGCTGAAATACGAATAAGCATCGGCGAGCAAAATAAAGCATGTTAATAGTACTCACCGAATGTGGTGGCGCTTGCCAACAATGATGAAGGTAAGTTTCGCGTTGATGTTTTTCTCCTTGCATGCCGCTGGAACAGATGGTCAGTATCATCGTATTAATAGACATTTTCTGACGAGAACAAACCTTTGATGAGGGGAACTTCGTCTTGAAGAACCTGAGCGAATTGTCCCTCTGATACACCATCTATTACCATTTTATCAGCGTCGATCATTGGTAAGGGAAACGATATCATATACGTACCTCGATAAAAGATAATCCTGGTGGGCGGCCTGGAGCCCTTTTGCCTGGCAGCGTCGAAGGCCTCCTACAAAAAAATGTCAGAACCGAGAAAGCAGGGTAAAGAGAAAAAAAACACCAACCAGACACATCTCCTTGAGATCCTCAATGATTTCTTGTCGACCAGTCTGGGCGCGGGCGACAGCGGTATAATGAGAGCATTGTGGATCCGTGCTAGCAACCAGAGCAGAAAACGATGGCTTTCCAACCGTTCCGGGTGAAGGGTGCTTCACGTCGGCGCCTAAAACATAATTAATGAGATGAACGTTGGTAGAAAATCAAAGAACTTACCCATGACCATAGTAGGCTGATTAGGGTCAACAAGGGGATCTTGTTGCAGGATGCTGTTGACTCCTCCCATCTTGGCGTTCACCCTGAACAGAAGTCAGTACGATGGGTAACAAATACGAAACTTGATACTTACTTGAGCAGCACGTTGGCCCAGTACTGAGGCTTGGCACGCTTGCACTTGCCAGCTTTCAGGCATTGTGTAGCCACACCCATCTCAATGTCACCGAAGTGCTTGATAGCAGTATAGAGACCAGTGTTCCCCATATCGGGCAAGACGGCCACCATAAGGGAAGGAGGTTTCTTGGTCTTTTGGAAAATCTTCATCCCGACGGCTTTCAGGGCCTGTAGAAGTATAAGTGAATGATAGACAAACAGAAACAAAGAGAATCGTACAGCAGAAATGTTGGACTGGCTGCTTTTCTGTTCGATCAAGGGCACCTCAGTCGAACCCGTGAACTTGATGCCGAGAATCTTCGCGTTTTCGACAAAGTCTTTCGCCATGGCCTTTGCGTCTTCGAAGCTGAAACGGCGCTCTTCAAACACCACAAGCGCCCAGTCGCCAATCTCAACAGGTTTGAACAATTTCTGGTTACGACTAAGAAAGAGAAGACAATTAGCAAAACATAAGATCGAAGAACTTTCACGACTCACAGATTCCATGATCCGTCCCGAGGGGTCTGTCAATCGCAAAAAGGGTAAAATCAGGTTTTTGTTCAGAAGATATGGGTCCCATGAACGTACCACAGCATCACGAGGGTTGGCATATCGAACAACCGGAGTCTCCAAGATACGAGCACGAAGCTCCATCACACTATCTGAAATGTTGATGCCAAACTGGCGCACATACTCGGATTGGCCATAAGAGAGAAGCTACCAACGATGTTAGTCGAGGAAAAAATTGTGCAACAAAAACAACTCACTTGACGACCCTTCTCGTTAATCATGTTCAAACGTTGGGCAGGAGGAGCCTTGGAGAAGTCGACCATGTCTGAGGTCTTGTCTGAAGGGATTGGGCGACGACAGAATTGACCTGGGATAATGTTACACAATTCCATGGGAATGAGGGCACCATTGCCGATCTGAAAAGGGATTACAAAAAGACTCGTTAAGATGAAAATACCAAAATGACGTACCTCAATGCAAGGGAAATCGGGGAACCTAAGAGGCTTGCCCAGCGACCTGAAGTAGTTGCTAACAGTGATCGTTTTCCCCTCACGGTCCTTGAATGAGGCAGTGGAAGCACCGTTTTTGCTCAGACCTTTAACACTAAACTCCCGCTTAGGGCCGTATGTGAGGGTAATTCTGGCGCCCAGGAGAAAACGTGATAACTGGAGTCGTTGCCTATCATTGCTCGTCAAGTCATTCAGTCTGTTAACATCCTGACTCCTCCACTCGAAATATTCAAGAGCAACGCTGATCACAGGTCCAGGCTTGTACATCAAGCCCGTTGCAATGTCGACGTTAACATACATTCTCCCGGCTGCAGGTCGGATCGACTGAAAGTAGCCTCGCCACAGCTCCAATCCTTTACCGATCTGATGTGCGCCATCAGGAGTGAAGAACGAGCGCGAGTTGAAGGGATAATTCCTTTTGGGCTCCATTTGGATCGCCACATTCAGTGCCTGAGGAAATCAATGAGTCACAGTAGGTAGCGATACACAACAAGAAGAATCATACCATGATCGCAGTGGACACTGTATTATCTTGGGATTGTTTACCCGCGATAAAACGATGCAGCAGTCTAAGATAGATGGTTAGCTTGACACCGAGTGAAATATTCAAACAAGATGATACGAACTCTGCATTGATTTCGCTGACTTTGGTGACCTTGACATGCCTTATTTTCGGTGCTTTGCCGGCTTTGGTCGGAGCGAAAGGGATTTGGAACTAGAAGATATTTTAGCAACAGCAGTCACGAATATTACAGGTGGAATGCACCCACCGACGCAGAGTTGGTTGGGCCAAGGGGGAGATCATATGTGGCATATGCATTCTTCTTCCCGTCGAAAGGGATCTTGCCATTCTTAAAAACATCCGGTGCAATGTCTTCCATCAAAGTGGTCCACACGCGCATGTTGACCCGGGGTGGTAGCTTGTCGTCCTCAATGGCTGACAAAAACCATGAGCATCAAATGTTAGAACAAAAGGCTGTCCAAAATTACTCACTAACTGCATCACACGAATATTCAAGAACAAGAGAATAACAAAAGGGAGAAAGATATGAAATCAGAAACTTTTGATCGCATACTGAGCAAAGAATAAAGGCAAACCATCATAATGTCTGATAACCTCATCGGGTACAGTGGCCTCAAAAGCATTTACACGAATCGTTACAGCACGCCCGGCTGTACCAGCACCCTGGCGGCGAACTCCAACAGTCTCAATGTGCCCTAAATGTCATTTCATAGCAATTGGATAAATCGCACAGGGAAATAACACGAAAAAGTAGGAGGAAAAAGGAGATCAAATTTCGTTTATTTCAAGTAAAGAAAAATCTAATGTAATGCACTTACCCGCGATGCTTTCTGCTCCGCTAGAGGCTTCTCCAACCGCCCCGCGACCTCGGCCAGCAGCACCCGCTGGATTGCGAGGAGGCTGGCCGCGGCCGCGATGTGGTTGAACTCTGGGTGGCATCTTGTGGTTCAAAAAGCAATTTGGGGAATAATTGGAGGTATGAGGTGGCTTGTATGGGGGGGTGATAAAAGTAGTTTGTACTGGAGAGATGATGGTGGGCAAGAAGAACGCCTGTTTTATACTTATACCCACTTCGGCAATGGCCGCGACACATGCAACTTTTCCCAAGACGCGCTGTTGCCGCGCGTGACTGAGTGACCAATTTCTATTCTTGTCAATTAAGCTCAGCCGCAGGCCGTCCAGCCAGGCTCAGCCTCCAACAACAAACATTGATTGTCATTGGCCAAAGATAAGTTTCAATGACACGTACAATTCAAATTTATTGAATACACGATTGTCTTGATGTGACAGAAAGAAAAGATCTTTAATAAACTAATGCCCCTCTACCTCCAACTCACCGATAATCAGAGCTTGCGCGTAGTCACCCCTTTGCAGACTCATCCTTGTCTCACCTTGTTGGGCTTCTTGAGCTTTGTCCCTGGCTGTCAATGTTGGAAGGATCACAAAGCCATTGGCTTCACAAAGGCTCGCAGCTCTACTCGATCGTTGGCCACCCGTGCTGTAAGCCTTCAAAGCAAACTCGGTACCAGTTTGCTCCGAATGATAAAGGGGTTGTTGATAGGCGCCCAACGAACTCCTGATAACAACACGATGAAACTCCACACGTGGGTCAAGCGGCATCTCGTTTTGTACCTATAAATGGAGAAAAGCGTGCATCAGACAAAAATCGCCTCTCCGCCCTTTATGCTGCTTTGACGACAAAGCCAGGTCCTTACCTGTACCATTACGCGCGGAAGCTCGCAGAGCCTTTCAGGAAAGCCCCCTAGTTTCCTCAAAGCAGGGACGACAAACACATAGAACGTCACTAAAGCAGATGCGGGATTCCCAGGCAATGCAAAGATAGGTTTCTCCAGCAATGTGCCACTGGCACCCTCTTGTGATATCGGAATAGTGGCGAATGTTGTAGGCTTGCCCGGCTTGATGCTAACCCTTCCGAAATGCACTGTCCCATTCAAATATCTCTCTATAACGGGCTTGAGAAGGTCAGTTGGACCCATTGATGTGCCACCCGTCGTCAAAATGAGGTCAGCCTCCTGTAAGCCGCGTTTCAGGGCTTCGACGTGTGAAACTATACTGCGCAACGATTAGACAGATACTCGGTTTTTGAATGATATCAAACCCCCCCAAACGTCACTTACTCATCGGGAACGATACCCAGATCCAACACCTCATATCCTAATCTTTCGAGTGCAGCTTGAAGTGAGGGACGGTTCGTGTCAAAGATGCCACTCCACGTATTATCCGACACCTTGCTAGTCACTTCTTTCTGGAGGTCCACCAATTCATTTCCTGTACTAAGGAGCGCAACTTTCGGCTTCTTGTACACGAGGACCTAGTCAGAAACAATAAAAGCACAGTGAGTTGCGCGTCTCTTTGCATCAGACGCCGAATCGTAGATACCTCTTTTCTCCCCACAAACGCCAACGTCCCTATCTCCCCACCACCTCTCGAAATACGATCCCCCTTTCTCATCACCAACTCTCCCTCCTTGACGTCCGAACCAGCTTTACGGACGTTTTCACCAGGTGGAACCTGGACAAGAGTATCAACTTCTTTTTCCTCCTTCAACAATCCCGCAACATCTCCCTCTTCATACACAGAGACAAGTCGAGTATCCTCAACCATGATGACAGTGTCTGTCCCTGCAGGTAACGGACCACCTGTGTTGATCCGGTAGATATGACCTTCAGGGAGAACAGTCCCAATGGGGTGAGTCTGCGATGTCAGAACTTTATAAATTCCTGGAGGATCAGTCGCTGTAACCCATTCCGATGAGCACCTCGAATTGACTCAAAAGAGATCAAAGCGTACATCGAAGGGCGTACCCATCCAAACTGGTTGTGGGCGTAGGCGGAACGTTTCGTGGGGCGTACACATCCTCTGCGAGGATATATCCAGCCAAACGGGCATCCACCTAAATCGACGTCAGACAGAACACTTTCTACGCATCGCAGCAAGACGCACTGGTAATGTTTGAGTGGGCAAAGCTGTCGTTTTGTTCTTCAAAATAGAAAGTGCTTCCTCCAAGCTGATCTGAGCATATGGAGAATGCCTATGTCTTGCAGAAGCTAGAAGAGGGTCGTATATCAGCAACACATCTCCAGCTGATTTTCATCACATACCTGGCGCTGTGGGATCATGGGAGAGTGCTGGCTTGGATCTCGGCGTAGGCGCATGATGATCGTGTCCATGGTGGTGATGATGATGATGATGATGGTGACCTGAGCCGTGCGTCTGACTACGACCAGCATCTCTGCTATCAGCACCTTGCAGTTTAGCATGAACACCAGATCCAGAGCCTCCCCTCAACAGCTCAATAGCGTGTTCAACAACACCCCCTTGAAAAAGGGCCTCAAGGTTTTCTTTAACAGCCTTGGGACTACCAGGAAGCGTAGTAACAAGCGCATTTCCAATAGAGCCTGCAACAGGACGTGACAGCGCAGCCAAAGGCGTTTTCTGCAACGAAGATGATATCATGAGGTGCACGAGTCCAGGGGCAGGTTTCGTTATAAGAGGTGTAATAGCCTATCAAAATCATACTTTAAACTTCGCAGCATAAGCTTAATACTTAAACTAACTCACCTCAGGCGTGACGTCTCTTGTCCCGAATCCCGTTCCTCCTGTCGTAATGATCCAATCGACTTGCCCAGATCCAGCCCATTGTTGCACTGCGGCACGGATTTGTCCAACATCATCTGCAGCGATTTTACAATTATCGGGTAAAACATCGATTTTGCTTTTGCTTTTAAGTATATCCCGAATTGCAGGTCCTGATTTGTCCGTACTTGCATCGGAAGATGCTGTATCGCTCACTTCAAACAAAAATGGGGTGAACACCAAGACAAGCGATTCTGACTGATACTTACCTGTTAGTATCGCAACGCGAAGTGTTGATGGCATTGTGAGTGGTGCTGGTCTATGTCTGAAATAGATGGTTAGATATCTCTGTTCCTTGAGTACTACACGACGATGATGGTAGCTAAATGAGACGAGCACAAGCCCCTATCGATATGCGTGGGAAATGGAGATACCCGCGTCACTGGCATGGGTGGGTGAAAGTGAAGAATTTGGTGAAAACAGTCTCATTCCAAGCTGGACGAATATTTTACGCGTTCTGATAGAGAAAATTAATTAACATTAAGATATGGTTAATATAAGTATACAGCAGAGCAAAAAGATCGAACACAGCTGATTATACATAGCTTTACAAATTCGCATGGGAGTTTGCAGCTGATGGTTCTTGAAAAATCTATTTCTTGTTTCTTGAAGATGTCCTTCGCGCAGGTTGTTCTTGGCTTGATGACACAGGAGCTGACCCTCGTTTGCGTTTCCTGCTGGTCACATCTTCAGCACCCTGCGACTCATCCTCGTCTAATTCAGTCAACGAGGACTCGTCCCCATCTTCTTCACCCTTCTTTGTCGTTCGCTTTCGTCGTGTCGCAGGTTTTTTTGTAGCAGTTGTCTTCGCTTTTTTCTTTGGTCTTTTCTCTTCTTCAACCGTCTCCTCGTCTGGCTTGGATGATACAGCTTTCGCCTTTCCTTTTGCCCCCTTTTGAACCTTAAGATCCAACTCCTCCCATCCTCCTTTATCCGTCATAAGTGAGATGGCATTCCAAGCATTTTCCTTAACCCGCTGTACGCTCAGCCTTCCCCTCGTGACTAGATCCATGCCTGTGAAAGTCATCCGTGAAAATCTCTGAAGGGTCGAGAAAGTGATGACAGTAACGTACCTTTGATAGCTTGTAGATCTTCCTCTGTCAGATATTTCAGTTCTTGGGGCAGAGAACCGTAGGAGCTCTCAGCAAGGTAGCGTAGCAGAGAAAGCGGTAAAAAGTGTTTTGCACGAGAAACGAATGACAGGTCTACCATAAACCATTTTGGATTGGTAGAGTCTGATTTCTGCGACATGGTCAGCTCGTAAGCAATGGCGTGAAATCTTGGGAATGGGCTGTACCGCGTCGAAATAAGGATGTGACGAGTCCCATGATGTGTCTAGAAAAAAACAATCATATTTAAAATGTGATTCAATTAGAAATAAGCGCAACATACAGTCTGGGTATGCTTCCGACGACACCTAGTATTGTTAGTTTAGTCTGCAAACCTTTTGAAAGCAAATCAGATGCACACCTCTGCAAATGCAGCAATTCCTGAAGGGAAATGAGTACAATAGTTTATGTAGCACAATCCTGAGTCTCTTACCGGGATTTTTGCAATTCGAGTGGTAAAACAAAGCCTATGACGCGTAATAAAACGCGTTTTTGAGAATGTAATTATCTTAAAAATGAATTAACACGCACTTTATCACCTTGCCTCATTTCCTTCATCAAATTACGCGCTTCATAATTCCGCACACCTTCCCATGGCGATGTTTTGACGCGTTCGAAGTCATCAACACTAAACTGGCAACAAAGTCAGTCATGTCTCCAAGTCAACTTCTAAGGTGGAGTCATAGGCAAACATCATGAAACACGGTTCAGTGCCTTGAAACGAGGTCGGAAAACAGCTCGTTGCTGTGTTTCATTTGGCAATGTACAGCAACAGCGCATAAAGAACAAAGTACAGACGCAAAAAACGCACCTTTACGTCTTTTCCTTTGACAATACGCGTATCTGGCTCGGCTTTCAGTAGCCAATAATTTACTGAAGTACTTGAACTGCTCATTGGTGGTCGAATTTGACTGTAAAAATCTGTCGATTTGTGTAAATAGAGAGAAGAGTTTGATGGCAAGCTGCAACACTGGCATCAGTGATGTTCAATAAGCGACGGGCCGGTCATCCGCTCTAACTTCGAAGATCCTCTTTTGATCCTCCTGGCCATTTTGCAACTTGTCAAGATCTTCAATATCTGTCTGACTCTCTACTGTAATCCCGCGTTGTATCGCCTATTGTCGCCGTCTCTCGGAACGCAAAACATCAAGGGTAGCTCGAAGCCAGGAATTCGTCGGTCGAATTCGGCGACGTCAGAGCAGATAACAATAGGTAAAGGATATACAGACATACCATGTAGACATTTCTACCAACTTCGACCCCACCGCTTACTTTGTGTTGGATTTCGCCTGAGAAAAACATGGTCATCGGACTATTACTAGGATTCAAACGTTGTGATAGCCATCGACTCGTTGAGGTGTACTCGGAATGCACAGCCTTTTTTCCACTGGCCAAGACTTACGATTTGACCTCGAAAGTGCGATAGCAGCAGCACTACCTGGCGCGACTGTTGATGTTAAGCTTTTTTTAAAAAAAATCCAGTAAGTCTGATATCGCACATTTCATATTGCCTTTCTACATCCAAGCGAATTAAAAATATACGTATAATTATAGAATATTGGTTGTTCACGGAATTAGGTGCCATGCAAATACACTGGCTGCGCATGAGGTCTTTTATGCCAGAGGATCGCACATAAGGTAGGTTGCCGAGAATGATCACTTCTGCCTGTATTGAGTGGATATTCCAAGTACTCATACTCCCATAGCTTTCGGAATCCGGATTCTAACCAAATGAAAACAAACTATGACGGTACATTTCGGCAAGTATTCTAGGTCCTCGAATACATT
>NHTK01005795.1:0-18090 GCA_002938355.1 Panaeolus cyanescens | reverse complement strand
CATTTGATCCCATTTTTGCCAGAGCTCATCAGAAAACTTGAGAGCAATCTCCCGGTCATGTCCTCGTTTTGCGTTTCCACATCGCTCCAACGCCTCAACGTAATTCCTGGAAATTTCAGCCGGAGTACCTTTCTGGATACCAGCAGGGGGTTCGGCCCAAAGTTGATGCCAGGTCCAGAACGCTTCTCGCGCTCGCTCCAAGGACGCGTGTTTGAACAAAACAGACATGTAAGCGCCGAACAGGCTTGCGGTAGGTCGTACATGGCGTAGAGCGCCGCTGATGAGAGAACCGTCAGATTCTCGTGCTTGTGGTGCCCATTCCTTCCCTTCCACGCAGCTATTGAACAAAAACTCCGCCTCTCTGATTACCTCTTCACGACTCTGAGGTGGAAGGTGAGCGAATGATGGTCCGGAGGCGGAATCTTGCGTCACTCGGAGGTTTTCACAGGATGGTTGCTCTCCTGCTGCAATTTCTGTGCCTTCTGATGATGCTGAGGTTTCTTTTGCTGAAACCTGAGTGTTCTCTGGTTTGCCAGAATCGACAAGAACGGTTGCAGAGCGAATAAAAGGCGGTTTATATGACGCGTATGCATGGAAGACATGGGTCATGATATCAGCATCAATCAGCGGTTCTTGTGGTCCATAAACCGCCTCCTGCTCCAAGGACTGATTCGTGAGCTTCACCATCTCTGCCAAAATCCACCTAGTTCGTCCAAGGTCTCCGATTCTCTTTGTTCCTTCCAACAATGCCCGGAATGTGCTTCTATCTGGCCTGTATGGTGAAATGCCCTTAGCATCGCGGTGTGAGTCAAGCATCTGTCGAGCGAGACGGAATGCCTCGTTGACATAGGTTTTGGTACCAGACTTAGCACAAGCCAAGATGATGGCATTGTACGATCCGGTTGTAGGGATAAGTTTATGGTCAACCGTCATCTCGGTCCAGAGGTCCAAAGCTCGCTCAGGCTCCGAGGGGTATTTTGTGGAGACTGGATTTGCACAGGCACGTATCATCAAAGTGTAGAGAAGGGTATCTGGTTCTGGATGCGCGGCATAACGCATGTGGCTGAAGAGATCCCATGCATGAGCGCGCGAGGTGGATAGTGGTCGGGAGAATAGAGATGTGATAGCAGATGTGTATGTCTTCATGGGTGCTGGGGTGTTTTTATCCTCGTAATGATGAAGCAGTGCGAGTGCGTTGTCTGGTAATGGCTTCCAACCCTCTTCCCTGAGGTGAGCTTGGATATGATAATGACGCTGCAATTCCGTCGTCGAGTCTGGGTTGAAAGCACTGGCCGTCAGAACAGGAATAGGTCCACGGAAGAAAGGTTGCGTACCACCTGCATGATTGGCTATAATGCTGTTCGCCACTTCTCCCGTACCATTTTCGGCGCAGACTTTAAGCACATTTGTCACGGCGTCATCTGGGTAAGGGAGATTGAATGACTGTAATACAGCTAAATGAGAGGATATACAGGCAAGTTGAGCAAACAGTTCACCTTGATAACGTCTAGAACCATGACGCTGGCCGACAGATCACGTTGGTCCGTCTACGAGGATAAAAGTTCAGTAGAAGTCACGGTTTTTTCAAAGGGAATGAAACTCACTGAAGTGCGGAGGAGGGCTTCAGCCTCTCTAGGCGTCAGAACCCCAACTGGGACAACCAACGAAGATGTACCGCTTCCCGCAAGCTTCTTTGCCTCATCCACCTTTGAAGCCACTTCACTGGCTTTCATCAGAACATGACGATAAGCCACGTCCGGAGGAACATCGTTGTGGCACAGTCGTTCTCGAAGTTGCGATATAAGGATGGCGTCTTCTTGTCTCTTCGCCTCTGCAATGCGTCTTTCCGCCTCAACGTCCGGTTTCTGCTCTGTTTCCACTGTAGGAACGGCTAGCACATCCTCGTAGAACGATAATAGATCCTGTTCGCTATAAAATGCTGGTTCGAATCCAGCTTCCTAAAACAATATTTTTAGCGTCCAAAACAGGGAAAAAACCACAAATAATCGACTAACTTCTGCATCGATAGTCTCCTCAAGCGCTTTAACGCGTCGTTCTAGCTCATCTATAGGATTTAAACCCTGATTTTTGGATTGCTGCATCCCAGGTCGAACAGCCAATGCTCCATGAAACCGTGACAAAGGCCTTGATAATTTTTAGCATAGTAAATACCATATTAAATACCCGCAAGCCAATATACGTACCGACTGGTTTCCTCAGCTACTTGGGTCTGTAGCGACTGAAACGACCCCGGAAGTGGTGCTTGTTCTGCTGCCAATCCATGTGCTCTTCGGAGAGCACCTGTCTGCCACTTCAGCACCCTTGCCGCAACTACGGGTACAGCTGTACTCGTCAGTCTGGACCAGGTCAGGTCAAGTAAGGCAGGTGGAAGGTTTGCTGTTGAAATAAGCATAGGAACATAAATTGAGGGTGAGCGAGGGTGCTATTTTGGGAGAATCCAAAAAATAAATTGGCTTTGTGTCACGTGCTGTTTGTAGCAACCGTGAGAACTTCGGTCTTGCTCTGATTAGGGGTTTTGAGCAAGTTTTGACCTCGAAACAACCTCGAAATTCAACACCAATTCCTGAACTTAAGTATCGCACATACATATACGACATAAACATGAAATTGAAAGCCAATTCTAACCGTACATACATACTGATTGAACATCTTCTCGGTCTATAGACGCCTAGGTTATAACAGGACAAAAGGGAACCCGAACACTGGCACAAACAGATAAATTTAAAATAAAAAAGGATGTAAAATGCAGTTCAAATAATGATGCAAACATAGGCATATGAATATGTGCCGTCTCTTTGACATAATGAAGAGAGAGAAATAGCGATGTACAGAATGGGGGAATTACAGAGAAATACAGTATGGGGTATAGATGGACAATTAGAAACAAGTAAGCTCCAAGAGTCGGGGGATGATGAGGGTATAATAATTAACTGCCCCAGCGATCTAGAACGATCATCAGCAAAGATATAATAACAGATGACGGAATGTTAATACCTGGCTTGAAAAGCGACCGTGAAATGCAACCACTTTCTGTCTTGATTCCCCTATCCAGCCTATCCTTCTCTTTCTTCATGGTCCGAAGCGTATTTTTCATTTCTTTGTCTCGACGCTTCAACTCTTCCTCTAGTCCTGCGTAGGTTTTAGTAGATGGCCTGGCGATGTCTGCCTTCATTGCGGCATGTGCTGATTTTAAGCTTTCTATTCGTTCTGAGAGGGCTTTATGTGCAATTTTTCCTACGTCTGTTTCTATCATAGGATTGTCCTCATAGAATATTTCGTTTTCTATCTTGAGCATCCCTCCTTCGTGAACGGGGCGGGTAATGATTGCTAAAAGCTCGAATGCCGAATGATCTGAGGCGAGAAACTTTTCAAACACAGCTCCTGCATTCAGATACTGCCAATGAACTGTTAAAAGGTGAACAGAGTTGTAAAATAAAGGGAACATACATCAGACCATGCTTCTTGCAATTCATCGTTTCGCGTGAGGAACTTCTCGATTCTCCCTGAGTCCCCATCCCAATTAAGTTGATTCCATTGGGTGGTGATAATGGTGGTATGACTCGCGGCATTAACGCCAGTCATTGCCTTGAATATGTCAAGACCTACACCTTTGCTGCGTGTGCGTCGGTTGAGGCTAAGTGGCTGAAGGAAAACGGGACGAATGGGATTCCGCGTCGCACTCTTAGATACCCTGTTGACGCCATGGTACAGCTAAGTAAACATAATCCACAATAAATTTACTGATTTTGCACGTACCGTTGAAGTTCATTCTTCAGCCATTTGCACAAATCCTTGACCACTCTGTTTTCACTTGCATTAACATCCGCCATACCGGGTGTATCGACAAGAATGACTCTTTGCTGCGTAGTGGGGTCAACCAGTGCGAAGACTTTTAATACAGCCGGCGATGATGCCAATGTTTTCGAGGAAATATGGAGTTCATTGGAGGCCAGAAGTTCTACAAACTAGTAATGCGGTATTAGCTCACTGATCCATAAGTGTCAAAGAGATTGATTTATCGCTTACTCTACTTTTACCAGCGCCTGTCGGGCCCATTAAACTAGATAGCGTATCGTCAGCCCAAAGAACCATAAGTATAATTTGTGATACATACAGCACAATGTGGTCTTGGGGATGCAACTTTTCGCCTTTTTGTAACTCACTAATAAAGACACGTTCTTTGAGTCGGACGGGATACATGGTGAAGATGATGGCAAGTTGATTGACGACTAAGGAAGGAGAAAGTTGCAGTAGAAAAGTGAGTAAACGTGGGCGATCTAAGATCCTAGGCTCGTAGCCTAATTTCTCCTGGGTTTAAATAGCATGCGACAACGGTTGTATTGTTGGCAACGCAAGCACATACAACTAAACGTTACATTCGGAGGCTGAATCGGGGTGAATGAAAACGAAGGAGCGAAAGCCCAATGACACACATTGATCACAGCCTGAGCGGTTTGAGATTACATAATAATGCCTACTACAACAATGTAACACCCCATACCGAGCCAGATACAATATCCGAGGCTGATTTATACCCAATTTGTCCCTTATATTATCCCAGGCAAACTTGAATCTATGTGTAAACATGCAACGCAATAGGAGTTGCATTGTCCACGCAGCCATTTTAGGCAATTCGACTCGGCAACGGAAAACAAAAAAAATAAGCCGCCTCCCCATTTAAGGACAAAAAGGGATCGAATGTGACTTGATGAGACGCTTGACCAATGAAAGGACAAAGGGAGACTTACACGTCCAAGCGCACGCTGTTGCCACACCCGAAACAATACCACCTCATTGACAGGCTAGGCCTGTCCGTGATCCGTAGGTGGGCGGGCCTCGTGTTGTCGTCATTCCACAGACTGCAGTTCACCAGTTAGAGGCTGTTGTCAAGCACAGAGACAGTTATTCAAGCTTTCGCTCTCCCAACAAGTTTTTCTCAGTGCTATTGCGCACTTGAACTCCCAAAGAGGTTGCGCTGCAAGCCCCGCTGTCTGACTTCTCACCCTGAACAGTGGTAATAATAGTTTAAGGAAATATTTCATTTGAATGACATGAAATACCTATACATGCTGCGGTTCTGTACGTACAGCACCCACGACGTGAGTCAAACGCACTCCGAAATATATACACGAGGCATTGGCACAAGCTCCTCGAAGTCACTTTGAGGCATTGCCCATACGTTGATCCAAGGTTGAATGGCATCTGAACTGAGTTTAAATACAGTCGACACGGATTGTGGACACCTCATTTATGAGATGTCGTTGAAACCACTATGCTGGCGTTGCGAGCGCCTGTGCAGACTCTATAGCGCCCAATAGGCGCTGATCTCCGCTTAAGTGAGGGTGCCATTAGGAGTGAGTGATACCTATGAAAGATGTTTAATTTTAATATAAGCCGATCAGAACGACGATTTTGATAACTGTATAACCATAAATGACTTCGTGAAGTCAGGTAACTTGAGTGCGGTCTCGACTCAAGCACAAGGCGCCTATGACTGAAAGGATTCCCACACTCAAGCTACCCGCTAGGAACCCATTCAACGTTGTTTGGTATGGAGATAAACTTGGGTTATACCTTGCTTCAATTAACCTCTGACTCATATTTGTTGGCTGACAAGATGGTATAAGTCTAGACCCTGGCAAATACAGGCGGCTAACAAAAAATCGCGGACAACCAGCAATATTTGCTCAGTGAGAATTTATGTCAGACAAAGTATGCATCTCTGTGGCTGACTACAAGGGACTGGGCATAAAAGACTATAGGAGCCAACCCACAAACTTTATTCCCATCGCCGTGTCTGTTCTTGCCTTCGTTTTGCTTTCGGGTTCGCTACTAGTACTCCTCTTTCGAGGAACGCCCATACAGGTTTTTTTTCACTTTGTTTTCCAATAGCTCTTTCATACACACGCCCAATATTCTCATTTTCTCATCTCCCAAAGTCCGAGTTACTGGTATCAGCATGGGTCGTCTCGTCGCAGTCTCAACCTTCATTCTTCTCAACATAGCAGGTGTAGCATCACGTCCTGCAACAACCAACAACGCGATGCTCGACATATTCCAGCTCCAGCATCAAAGTCAGCTGGCCAAGTTACTTCCTGGAACATTCAACACCACCGGTCTCGCATGCCCCAGCATAAGGAAGCGCAGAGAATGGCGGACACTCAGCGACATAGAAAAGGCCGACTATATTAGCGCCGTTAAATGTCTTCAGTCGACGCCTGTTAAAACGCCTCAGCTCCCTCAGGTTAAATCTTTGTTTGACCAGTTCCAAGCAGTCCATATTACAGTGGCTGATAGCGTCCATGTTGCGGTATGTTTTCATCCTCGAACCACATTTTCCTGCTCAAAGGTTTTATCCAAGGGGCAATTTTTACCGTGGCACAGATATTTCTTGCAGGTATATGAGAAAAGCCTCAGGGATAAATGCTCCTACAAAGGTGACATACCGTAAGCACATCACCTCTCATTGATCTGAATGAAGTCCAACACCCCATCAGTTATTGGAACTGGTCATTGGACGTCGACAATGGCAAAAAGTCAGTCCTTACAACTGACAATCAAATATTATCTTCACTGATTACGAATTCCACGCGTGTAGGTTCTCAGAATCACCTCTGTTTTCAGCAGACGCAAAAATAGGTTTCGGCGGAGACGGTGTCCGCGGTACCTATGTCCCTCCCGAAGATCCAACAGGTGATAACCGTATCGTAAGCCCCGATTTCTATCACGGATGTGTGCAAGACGGTGCCTTCGCTGGCCTGACTTTACAACTCGGACCCGGACGCAACGTTGGGCCACATTGCCTCACCCGTGGTCTCGACAATGATGTCGCAGCGGCAACCTTGAATAGCAATTCAGTCGCGTATGCTCTCACCATGCCAGAATTCGAGTCGTTCCGGACGGAAATCGAGGGACAACCTGTTATGGACGGACCTAGGACACATGATGGAGGACACATAGCTATTGGAGGCGAAATGAGCAATTTCTATTCCAGCCCTGGAGGTACGAAACTGTTGTTCTTCCCGTTAATCAACACGCTTACTTACCCACGTATATCGTTATGGGATCTCAAAAGAGCCCCTATTTTACTTGCACCACGCACACTTGGATCACATTTGGTGGAAGTGGCAGAACGCCGATCCCGAGAAACGGATGTACCAAGTTACAGGTCGCACTACGCCTGAAGACGATTTCCGTAACGTTACACTGGAATTTCCTTTGTCTGTCGGGCAGTTGGATCCTGGTCATGGTGCACGAATTGGCGACATGATGAACATCAGGCAACAGCCTAACTGTTATGACTATGAATGAGCGAGGCGCGTCGAAAAGTGATAATGACTCACCTATGAATAATACCGGGCAAAGAATCATATCTGTAACGGTTTTTAGAAGGATTGTAGGTGGTATTTAAAAAGTTAATCCGCATTGAATTTCAATATATGAGTCCATTACGACACAGAAACCATGGGACGTGGGTTTGAAATGCGTTTAGCGTTCGATCTGGCTCAAAAAATGTAGGTTGTATTGAAGCAGGCGCAAAGAACAAGTCGACGAGGGTTATTTATTCTCAGCCCGCGTCTTCAGGGTATCCGCAGCAGCTTGGAACCCCTCTTTAAGCTTAGACCCCACAAATAGCTTCACGAAGTACGCCGCAAAACCATTGAACACCTCTTGATTCCGATAGCGCACCATCTTCTTCTTCCTCGTGGCTGACGCTCCCTCTCCCTCCACAGGCACCTCAATTTCGACTTCCTCGAGCCATTGCCATCGCTCAGCGTGTAGCAGCCATTTGGGGAAGCTTGGTGTCTCCCATGCTACCCGAAAGTTGGCCTCATCCAAAGCACATATCCGGACAAACGCGGTGCCTTTGGTAAAGAAGGTGGGGTTCGAAAGTCCTGGCGGCATGCGGACAATGATGGATAGGTGTGCATCGAGTACGGGTTTTGTTGGTGGAGAGGAAACGGTGTACGGTTCAGGATATGGTGGGGACAGTGTTATCTTTCGTCTTTTAACGAAGTCAAAATCAAGCAACAGACAACAGTGGGCCCACAACGACTTACACGAATGTATTCCTGTAGAGTCCGTAACCGCGACATAATACGACATGATTCAAATACAAAACCCAAGGTCGTCTTTAGTGTTTTGTACATAGACTTCGTACGAAAGTAGGATATATTGGCCACTTACCACTGACCGTATTCTGGGAAGTTCATCATAATATCCCATATCTTTTCCTTTGGGGCGTCAATAAGAGATGATCCAGAGACGGCAAACACGCCAGATTCAATTAAAGGAGGCTGTCTTTCAACTGAATGACCTGACATTCTGTGAGGTGTTTTTTGTCCAAGTGGGTGAGAGCAAGTAACCTTGGCGAAGCGACGCGTTTTGGCCGTCTACTGACAGCTGCGGTTCACGCGGTCCGCTTCTGAATTTGCTTCCGGGGAGCCGAAGCATCAGTCTAAAGTTACAAAGCTCCAAGTTCTCCTCGACATTCAAAGCTCACTTGATTGAAGATCAACTATGCTCGAGATATGGGGTATTTTCAAAAGCTGAAGTTTGGATTGTGTTTGGCTTGCATACGAGGAAACCAAGTCACGTCCAGGTTCAGAATGTTCAAATCCTGAGGCACCTTGAGCTTGAATACTGTTACTGCACAGTTGTTTATTGTGGGTTTTACACGACCAAAGCCCTTCGCGAGGTTAATTTTACGCCGTTCAGAAGTTGAAAATAATTATATTCGTAATGCCATGGTGCCTTGACACAGGTAAAAAAGCATAGGGAAGGATGCACACCAACCGTCCAATCATGTTATGCATACCAATGTACTTACACCGGGTTGGAAAAGAGACCACAGCAACATTGTTGCAGAGTCGCACTAAGTTCCGATCCAGTGTTGGTGGAACATATCAAACAAAATCAAACTGTCAAAAGTCACGAAGGTAAAACATCGGTAATACCGGAACTTATGTACTTTGAATTGAAGCCTCGAGAAGCAAGAAGAAGCACACGACATGTTTTGTCCTGAAGTTTCGTCCTTTGTTCGGGACGAGTTCCATGTAGATAGGCCAAGATCTTTCAAACTAGAGAGCTGAGCTAGAATATCTATCAGCAGGTGTCGCCAAGTCACAAGGAGGCGTAGGGTCGTCTTCCTGTCTAGACGCTCATGAGAATAACATCGAAAAGTGATCATGATGGAGCATGAGGTTGCCGTTCAGAGAAATGACAGCAACGGAGGTTCTGTCGACCTTGCCAGAGCCCCAACATCGTGACAATGATGGGTACTTCAAGGGTTCGTCCTATGTTAGACCATGGGTTAACAACAGTGAGAAGCAATGGAGTTGCCTCATATTGGAAGCACGGCATTGTCCTCTATGTCACACAGTGTATTATTAGGACGGGAGGAGCTGTCGAAGGAAGCGGTTGCGCCAAAAGGATGACTCCCAATTGCAATGTTCAGAACATAGAGATCCCTGCAAGTAACTGACGGCGAGGTGATGTAAGCGACTCTGAAGAGGACCTTCCAGACTTCCACGGGGTATCATGTGCTGCTAGGCGTTGATTAGTCGGGTTCTGTGACTGACATATTATGGACAGAGTTAACTCTGTAAGAATTAGCCTAGAAATGCCGCTGTGAGAGCATCCCCAAAGATTCCGGAGGAACGTGTGGCTTCTGTATATCAAGTATAAATTGCAAAGTCATGCATGCGATTCGGCGTAAGATGAGGTGATTTCTGACGCCATCGACCAGATTTAAAACTGCAGCATTGCCTTTTGTCAGAGTTTTATTCTGGCCTCGAATTGTACAGACAATCCCCATACCTCATCGACCACAGAATACACGCGTCATAAAGAGGGCTGCACTGGGTATTAGTAGACTTATAGGCCTCTACTTTCATGGTTTATCGTGTCTGATACGACCTCCATATCGCGCGCCATAAAAAAATCCTGATAAAATCAGCCAAATGTCAATAAATCAAGAATCCGTTGCTGCTGTCGAACCCCAGCACAACCTCCAGAAGGAACGAGTGCGCGGGTCCAATGGTGATGGTACGAATACAAGTCTGGAAGCGAACTGCACCCAAGACGCGCCGCCGAGCAGAGCCGTCGATCAGGTCCACCAAAGCGATGGTGTCATTGACCGTCACACTGACCAAAGCGGTACACAACTTGGACATCATCCACAACAACCTCAAACCAACCACCAACGACGTCGAGTCCTTTCATTTCCACTTTCTTCAAATTCAAAGTCCTCAGATTGCGTGGAATCTTTCCAGAGACCAGTGGTCATTCGTGACGGTAAGTCAATGATCTTTTGGAGTATTATGTTTCTCTAAATAGAGTCGCCATGATAATATCTCAGATTCTTTAAATACCACACAGCCTGAACGTAAAAGTCGCAGAGATAGGGCGCTGATTATACCAGCAGCTGGATTAGTTCAACCTCGCTGCAACTCGCTTTCGCCTCGTGGTCGAGTGGAGTCTTGTCTGACATTCGATAACGGTCCTCCTGGTTTACAACGACCAGCAGATTCACAGTCCCTTGATTCGCCTACCTATACTTCACCTACGAGATTGCGAAGTCAAAGCCCTGAAGATTTCAGGACCTTGCCTTTCACCTCGAAAGGACGACCCCTTAACTGTGTTCCTGAGGAGTCTGAAATGGACGCCTCAACCATTCACCAACAAAGCACTTCTCAATCCACAAGACGTGGGGAGAGCCAGCGCCTCAACCAGCCAGCAGGAATAGCTTATGGGGCGACATCACGACAACATTCTGGGCACGCTTTGCCTAATTTTGCCATAACCACAGAGCCAGTTGACTATGATTCTGATGATGATAGCTCAAACACCGACGAAGAGGAATGGATACTGGATGAGGAACTCGCTCGAGAAGGGCTCTACCGAGGTAAATAATTTGCATTCTGCATTGTGGAAAAATAAATCTTACAAAAATACAGGAAATTACAAACGTCTCATAACGCTATATACGCTTGTGCCCCTTTCGACGATTCTGACATTCGTATTCCTTGCTCTTCTACCCATCGTGGCCTTACCAGAGGCATCTCCTTCTTCTCCGCCCTTCCCATATCCTCGTTATGTTCCCTACCCCTTACCGGAAATTCTGACTGCGGCAGCATTATGGTCACTGTCTTACCTCCTGCGAGACTTCTTCTACACCGTCCCTTTAACATGCGTGTCCTTCCTTCCCACCCTATCTCACAGATACCCCAACCTTAACTTGATCCTTGTATCCGTAATTTCAGCGATATTGCAAAGCACATCGACATTGGTCCTTCGTCAACTCGCCATTCCCATACTGCTAATCCCTTATTACACCACACAACGATTTGGTATGGTGCAAAAATCACACTTTCCAACTTGGCACGACGATGCTTTCAGGCGTGTTTGGTGGATAGCCTTGGGATGGGCAGCTGCAGAAGCCATTGTAGGAATCAAGCAGGGTTATGAGAGCATTGCCCTGTACAAGGATGTTTTGGTCAGCGTCAAAAAGTCGGCAGGCAGGACTGAAACGGCGGGCGCGGTAGCAGGCTTGCGAGGCACACCAAGTCGGCCAATGGATGTGCGAGAACCTGCATCCAACAAGCACTTGATTGAAGGTCTTCCACACACAACGTCGCAATCCAGAAGTCCAAAGACCCCTGTCCAAGCACTGTTCGACCCAGATAACGATATCGAATCTGCTTCATACGCCACTCCAACTCAGCGTAATTGGGGAAGGACGAGAGCGTTGAGTGACGGTATCATTACTGGAGATGGAGATGTAACTCCTCAGCTGCCGCCTCCACCTCCGATGCAAAGAGAACACAGCGATTCGTTGGCATCGAGCGTCAACAGTGTCGCCGGGTATGGTTATGGGTCTGTTTATGGGATGGAAGGGTTGACCAACGGGGCGAAGAATTTATCTGCTGCTTTTGATCCACTACCTCGCATTGATTCTTTTGCTGGGGAGAGGGAGCCATTGCTGTTGACTCTTAGCAGACAGAGAAAGACAGAGAGTCTATTAGGTGATGCCAACTCCGAGCATGGTCGACTTTTAGCAGAAGACGAAGTCGAGCGGGATTTACAAGAGCTTTTGGCACTCAAGAACAGAGAAGAGCTTGAGGAGGTTTATGGAATTCCTGTTATTGTGCGTATCTGCTCCATACTGACTTTGATGACCAACGTACTTAATAATAAGGGATTCTAGCGGATACCTGTCTTCATCTCGTGCTTGTTCAGAATCAACTCCATCCTATCATCATTGGCGATGACCCTAATCCTCACCGCAGCGTACATGCGATCTACTTTTGCTACCTATCGTCCGACAACCCCACCTACATCCAGCGCCATCTCCTTTATTCAATACATAATCCCATCTCATCCAAACATTTCTTCAATAACACAAACTCAACCAGAAAACACCGACGATTCATTCCTCATCTACGCCTTTGTCTCCCTCCTCACTCTTCAAAGTGTGTTTGGAATGATGCACACGCCCTGGATTCTTCCTTGCATCGGGGTACACACCTTCGTGTACGTGCAACTCGTCATCCTACTTGCCCTGTTCTTTGGGGGATTGGGCATCTGGGAAGTCTTAACATGATATTTACTCGACCCGTTTTGAATCGCAAACATTTGTATATCAATCTGGAATATGTTTCGTAGTGTTTTTTGTTTTCCTTTCCTTCTACTACTTTTCATTCTGCTTTGGGCTCTAGGTGCATTAATGTTTTCTTGTTGCTTTCGATTGCCTCTCCCCCTTTCCCTGTTTCTATTGCATTCAATTTCCGTTTTTCGATTACGTCTTTTAAGATTATTTCAGACTCTTCAGTCTTTAATCTCCATCAGGAGAATCGACATTGCTTTTCGCATTTTTGCTTATCATACTACTCAAAACAAATCGTCGACATTATTTGTGAAACAACTACACAAATGCATACCACTTTTCCGACATCCTATCAATACATCTAGAGCGAACCGTACACTACAGCCCCATCAACAACAGTCGCAAGGACCTTGGTGTCCAATATTTTTGAAAGCGGTGTTTGTTCTTCGTCCATAATATCCCTGTCGAGGATGACGAAATCCGCCTTTTTGCCTTTGACGAGTGACCCGATCTCGTTTTCTGCAAATGCCGCATATGCAGCGTCGAGCGTCATGCCTTTGAGCGCTTGTGTGCGACTAAGCGCCTCGTTCATATACCTATTGATTTTGAATAATAAATAAGCTACAATGATTGCGAAAAATATACACAGGGTTTGAGACACTGACCATCCTTTGGGACCATGAGGAGAATTTCCGTCAGGCGATAACCTTGCTGTGGATGCATAGAACCCAAGAAGTGGGTTGACGCCTTCGATTGGGAAATCCGAACCAAGAGGAAGGACGCCCCTAGGAGATACTCTGAGGAATGGGAAGCGAGACACAATCAATATCTACAGCTAGCAGAAATAAACATGATATAAAGACTCACTTTAAAAGCGTCTGATATGCATAGGCGCCTTTAATCCTCTCAGAACCTAACCTCGTCTCGGCGTACCACATATCGGAAGTAGCATGGGTGGGCTGAACGCTTGCAATGACTATTACGCGATTCAACAACTGCTCAGACATCGCAGCCAAAATGGACGTACCTCCAAGTTTTCCAATCCTCTCCAAATCTGACTTTTCAAAAATCTGGGCATGCTCTATCCGAGGCCGCTTGGCATCTGTAAGCGACAAAATATCTGACCCTGTGAGGGTAGCGTTTTCGTTCAACAGTTTCTCGTAGATGTTTAATATCTCCCTGTTTGCACGGTCGCCGATGCAGTGGATAGCCTGAGGAAGAGCTGTTACATTTTGAATTTGAGAGGTTGAAGAAGAACTCTTACAGTTTGCCATCCATCTTTCCAGAATTGCCTCACGAGCTTTTCAATCGTCGCTGGGCTGCTGAGCATCATACCGCTTGTTTCCGGATCATCAGAGTAAGGTTCGAGGAGAGCAGCACCCCAAGACCCCAATGCACCTAGAAGTATTGAAAGTAAGATACGTACAACCAATCTTGAATTATGAGTTGAAGTTACCATCAGCATAAAGCTTGATTCCTCGCAAATTCAGTCGACCATCTTTTCCATGATTGATCATACGAGGGAGCTGGTTTCCCCAATATTCGTCTGAAGGGATATTACCAAGCATATAGATACGATTCTACCCATTCCATTAGACATAAATTGTATTTATTTATTGAAAAAACTCACAGGTAAATTTCCTTGCTCAGCCATCCTTCATATCACATAAAAGAGTTAATTCTGAAAGGACATTTCAAATCACATTGAACATACTTTTTGAAGAAATGGATATGGTCCAATTTAGTATCCGCATCATGGATAGATGTCAATCCATAAGACAGAGCCTGCTTCATCGTCAACTCGAAGAACTCTTGAACCTGTTCTTCGCTCCACGGAGGCATGTTGATGAGTTCCATAGCATTATCCACGAATACACCTACAACGGGGTTCAACAAGCTGCACGTTATATTTCCCTGGAGACAAACTCACCAGTAGGCTTTCCATCAGCGTCGCGGACAATCAACCCTCCATCCACCTCCTCTGGAAGTTCCCCCATTTTTTCAAGTACAGCAGGAGAAACCCAGCGTGCATGGCCGTCTACACGGTTCAGAGCGATCAGGCGGCCATGGAGCAAAGGGTCTTTGTCTAAGTCGGCCTATCACGACATTTTCAATAAGTGGGATACAAGAGGAATGCGTGAAATTCCGCTCACAGCAGTCGGGAATTGTTTGCTTTCCCATTTTGTCTGATCCCAACCCATGCCTCCAATCCATTTAGATTTGTCGTTGTGGACATCTGGATGCGAGAGTATGTATGCTTTGATTCTGTCAACAACCTCTGTATTGCTCTTGAGTAAGCATAGCCTAATTTTATGCATGAAGAAGTCATATGCATACCCTGAACGGATTGACAACCCATGAGTGGGAGCTGGAGCATGTAACCATTCTCAATGATATGCGCATGGGCGTCTGTGTATGACCACAACAAGTTCAGACATATATACCGAGCAAACACAGCAGTACCAATGCCTCACCAGTAAGTCCAGGGACAATCGAGCTCCCTGGCTTGATATTCGTAACCTTCGGGCTAACCGCACGTTTGATCCATGACCCAACAGGTGATGTCTCGACAGCACGAACAGTTCGTAGCGCCATGCTATCAGCCTGTAATTGAAACACAGCGGATAGGTCGTTAAATGGGTTGTACAACTCGGAAACATCGTCTGACAAAAAAATATGAGTTCGCAAATCCAAACGGTAAAACGTATGGCATGACATACCGAGCTCCCCCACTCCCAAGACTCGGCCATTTTGCACACCAATACACTCCGCGGTGGGTTTATGCTCGTCAACAGTATATATCCTCCCTTCAGATGAACAAAGAATATAAGAAGTCGACGCGGACTGGACCCATGGCGCGCAGAGTTTGTACGCGCCGTAGCCTAGAAGAAACAGCCGCAGGTAGGTTTTGCGCCATGCTGACCTTGCGTGGATTTGCGAGCGCACGACCTCTTCTTGCGTTCGTCGTTTCTGATTTTTATCTTTCTCCATGACTTGGTTATTTTCTGGAAATTTGGAAACCAATAGTCTTGTGAACGTTCTCTGTGAACCAAGTACATGAGAAACATAACATATCGTTCTGAACACGAACACGTACCAATGCAGTCCCTTAATCCAAGCGCAGTTCTTTATCCTGTGTCGTCGAGTGCTTGCCGACACGGTCTGAGAAAGAACTGGGGCAGTTGGAGTTGCATTGAGTTGTTCACAGAGCAAGTTCCTGTGAGAAGCGAACAAGGCGTCGTTTATCTTATCTTATCTAATGCCCCTATTCCCAGCCATTAAGCAATGGCCAATTTAATACCAGTGGTACGTTGAAAGCGCTACTCTTCTATACAAAAATGAGAATACTGGCTACTTACACATGTATATAACAATAGATAAGTAACAGAAAGCTAGTTGAGAAAAGAAAGCATGCAAAACGAGGTCAAACTGGAAAAAAGCAATCATAAAGTTTATATCGTTAACCGTCAAAACTCCATCCACCAACCATACCTGCAAAAGTTCCAGCTCAAGCATGTTCGAACCAAAAGAAAAAATAAATCATAAAAGAGAATGGAATTGAGAATCAAGAGGCAAAGGAAAACAAATGGCTGTGGTTGATGTATCAACATAACGTGAATGAACATGGATACATACTCCAAAAGTCTCTCTGCGCATCTCTATTCCATCCCTCCTTCAACCCTTTATTTCGTCGCATCCTTCAAGGAAGCCGAGATAATAAAAAGTAAGAAAAAAAGTAATGGTAATAATCAAACACAATAAGAATAAAAAAACTTTTTAAAAAGATTTAAAAACGAGAAGAGAGGTTTAATATTTCACAATCGGATAGAAGAAAAAGGGAGGGAAAAGATGGGGAAAACAGGGTTGATAGAAAAAGAAAAAAAAAAAGTCAATCCTGTAGTTGTATATGTACATTACATCCCTCCGTAAACGTCATCCTGATCGTAAAGGGTATACGAAGATGCAGGACGCTGAGTTCCAGCATTGGTGGTATTGGCTCCAGGACGCATAGTCGCAGGGGCATTCGCCACAGGCTTGTTGTTGTTATCGTTGTTGTTGTTATTCGCAGCACCGTTCACACTCGCAGCCGCATTCACTCCACTGGACGACGACGCAGACCCTTGACCCACAGAAACAGTACTAGTTCCTTCAACACCCAACCTCCTCGTCACCTTCTGATCACCAACACCGGGCCTGTACTTCCCATCATCCACATAGGCAGGTGGAGGTGCTTCCTCTCCCTCCTGCTCATCTTCATCTGCAGCCCTCCTTCCCCTACCACTCCCACCAGCTCCTGCACTGCTATTACCAGCAGCAGCATCCTGATTCGCGAGCCGTAAACTCAATGCCTGCTTCTCGCTCAACACCGTAGTCCTATCCGACGAACTCTGACTCGCACTATCACTCATGGCACTCGCACTAGTGCGCGATCCACCTGCACCAGCTTGACTTGTGCTCACAGATGGAGCACCGCTACTCGATGCAGGGAATGGATTGGGCAAGCTACCTCCATTCATCATAGCCTCGTGATGCTGGTGCGCGGCCATAGCTGCATGCTGAGGATGCGGGGGGTACCCTCCTTGTGCAGGACCAGGTGCATATCCAGGATAACCGTGAGGACCATACCCATAAGGACCAGGAGCGTAGCCAGGATAGGGGGCATATCCAGGATGACCTCCGCCATATGGAGCGTACGCACCAGGGCCATATGTACCAGGGATAGGAGGGGCACCGTAGCCTGCTCCCTCAAATTGGGCACCATGACCATAAGGACCCATGCCATGGGCAGGATGACCATGGGGGTACATGGATGCCCCAGGGCCTGATGCAGCGGATGGAGGAGTAGGATACGCGCCGTGAGCGGGAGGATAATGACCTGGGGCATTCGCATAAGGTTGGAATGACCTAATGGAGGCATTTGAGGCTTGAGGAGAGGCGGCGTCAGAATACGGGAATGCAGGGCGTGGGGGCACCAGATTAGCGGTGCTCAAGGTAGGCGAGACGCGTCCTCCCATAGTTGAAGCAGCTGAGCTTCCGACGCCTGCACCACGACGTTCGATCATGCTCGGTGGGCGAGGCAGTTTCTTTTCGTTCTTCTCATCCAACATGACTGCCGATCTACGGAATGAGTTGGCATCGAAGCGGTCAATGCGTCGTTTTCTGATACGACGCTATATTTTTTGGAACAAAAAAGACTGAGTAAATTGTCATAATTAATGAAAAGGTGAGTGAACGAACCACAATGAATGCTACGATAAGGCTCAGAACGATGATGCCGCCAATGGAACCGGCAATTGCACCGACGATAGTACCCGTCTTTGAAGAGGAGTTGTCATCTGGGTTTCCGGTTGAATTGTCAGAAGAATTCGAGGGAAGAGGAGGGTCAGATGAGGTGCTAGAGGGAAGGCTACGGTCGGCGGAAGAAGGGGTGGGCGTCGGCGATGGCGATGGGGTTGAGCTTG
>NHTK01005794.1:0-17918 GCA_002938355.1 Panaeolus cyanescens | reverse complement strand
TCAAAACATTTGAAGATGTTCACAAATCTTTCCACCACAGTAGTGCAAGGATGGGCGATTGATCATCGGGCAAATGACTCATTCTCATTTTGAACGCTCTAAAATGACCAAATCATGCCGTTGGTTTTGATATAAACCATGCAGCATGTACTTTGTCATAACTCGATATTTGATTCCTGGGTGAAGCTGGAAATAATTATAATAAAGACTACGAACGATATAGGTGATACCCTTCGAAGCTGCGCAGACGAGTTGCGTCTTTCAAGGTGTGAGCACGCCTCTGGCCATTGTTTTAGATTTCATATGAACAACAGTCATCGCTCTGAGTGAAATACGAGAGACAAGGATTATTTCGAATGGACGTAGTAATGGACCACATAAGATGTCACATAAACGTTTAGTACCATTTAAATACATCAGTGTGTGGGTAGTGGTTCCATTGACCGGTCCATAGACCATCAACGAAACTAAACTCGAATCTATCACTGTAATAGCCATGTTTTGCGTGGCTCTCAGTGATAGGTCCTGTAATGAATGCGAGCCATGAAATGACCCAGGCGTACCCGATCGCCACTGTGACCACGTTCTTCCGAATTCCAGCTTTCTTTGCTAGGCTGATGATAATACTTTCAAAAAATATAGCACCAGCCTGAGGAAGGAAGAAGGTCCATGTTTTGGTTTCCCTCCAGGAGCCCACAAGGGCAAAGTCGCCGACTGAGTGAAGCAAGCATGATACAGCAAAGACGCCAACAAAGACGAAATATGCTTGTAATTTGGTCTTCTTTGGTAGATGCAGGACGTCTGCCATGCCATTGGCAATCACCAAGAACGGCTGTTGAAAGAGAATTAATAAATAAATGCTTGAAAATCACTAGATGAAAATTGAACGCACTCTTCGGAAGGTTTGATGCCATGCTTTCCTAAGATACGACTGATCAGCACTACGAATCCAGACAAAATCCAATGAACGTACCCCCAGAGATTTTGGACAGTATATCCATCTGAAATGGATCCAAATAGAGGACGATAGCTGGCTACGTCGGCTAGCCCCAAAGAAACGAACAAAATGCTAACGCAGTCCAGATTGAGCGACATTCCCATCGCAACACACAAGCCTTCTCCTATCCCTCGATGCGCCAGCCACAGGGCCTTCAAAAAAATGGAGGCGTCGCTTGGAACAGGAATATTCAGGAAATATGGATTTCGCCTCGTCAACGTGAGGTTCAAGTCATAAAGGAACCAACACGTCAAGATATAGGGGATTTTCGAAAGGATATATCCCTTGCGTGTCCTCCATGATGCTGGTCTTGGAGGGAGTCCTGACTGTTGGTGCGCCCAGCCAATGCCTCGGGGGTTGGAGTAGATAGAGAGACCGTGATGGAACCTTTTCAAGAAAGACGCTGTTGTGATATCCGTCTCCTTCTCCTTCTCCTCTGCTTCTGAAGTGTGTTTCTCAGTATGCACCCCGTTGGTCGCCTTCCCGTTTGTCTTCGTCATATCAGATGCCTGCTCTTTCTTGTCTCCAATCCAGCGGAATTCTCGTAGTACGTCTCTCTTGAACATGCATTCGGAAACAAGGCAAACGACAGAGGCAAAACGACACCCCAGGCCATGTTTTGTCGAAAAGTTGATAGCTTCCATTTTGGTGTGGTAAAGTTGGAAGTAGATGAGGCCGAGCAGAGCGAGGAAGACGACCCAGCGCATCGAGTAAGGCCTAACTGAGATACATAGCACGCCCAGCGCTTCAGTGAGGAAATAAAGGACGATGGTCGTCAAATTGACGACGGATTCGTACATGGCGCGTCCTGGGCGCGTCGGAATTGCAGGGGAAGTGTGAAAGACACGTCTAGATCCAGAGGTCCTTTATGTCCTTTATGCATGTCGGTTGTCTTTTTCATGCTTCGTGGCCATCGGCGTCATCGACCTCAAGGCTTAGTGACCTTGATGTTGGCAGATGAAACCAGGGGCGAGCGCTGATTCGGCTCTGCGGAATGTGATGCATGTCAAGGAAGACTTTGAGAAGACTGGCTCGGCTTGGGCTTGGCCTAGTGCTTTCGGCCATTCCTCGTTGCCGTTGGTTGCGTCGTTGAGCACCGAGCACGTTAAAAACTTACGATGAATAGATAGAGGTGAGCGATATTATAAAGGCAGGCAAAATAAGCAAATCCATGAACACCACAATCACTCGAAGCGGAGTGCTCACCTGGCTGGTTGCAGCTTTTTTTGTTCCTTTACAAAATTCAAGGTAAGGACTTTCAAAATTCAACAGTCTGAAACGATGGAGATCCTATCTGCTGTGTAGCATCCTTTACTGAATGACCCATCATTCAATATTCATGGCTCGATCCCCCCTGTCGTTCTTTTAAGAGTGACCTACGTTACAAGCACGTCAGTCGATTGCGAGTGCGTATGAGTCTGGATTCTATAGTGTATGTATCAATACAGGGTAAAAGCGTTGGTGTGTGGATACTGAGACCATTGTCCAGTCAATAACCCGTCAACAATACTGAATTCCATCCGACCTTCATAGAATTTCGCCTTGACATGACTCTCCGTCATCGGTCCTGTAATCATAGCCAGCCAGGCGAGGACCCATACATACCCAAGCATCACTGTGAAGAAGTTCTTCCGGATGCCAGCCCTCCTACCCAGCTTGATTACAACGTCTTCGAACCAAATGGCTCCTACTTGCGGCAGGAAGAAAGTCCACGATTTGGTCTCGCGCCAGGAACCCAGAATGACGAAGTCGCCGCATGAGTGAATTGCCGCTGAGAGAGCGAACGCGGTGAATAGTACGAAGTATAAACGCAGTTTCCCTCTCTTTGGTAGCCTAATAGCGTCTGCGATTGTGTTTCCAATCATTGTGAATGGCTGGAAAGAAGCCGATTAAGCAACAGAGATTTGAGTCGATGAAAACATAGACGCACCCGTCGAAATATTTGGTGCCATGCTTTCCTGCAAGCCGTGTGAGTACCTGGGAGACGTCGACATAAAAGTATGGAAAGTGCTTACCCCCACAGGTTTCGCACAGTGTACGCTTCTGTCATTGAACCCAGCACTGGACGCCAGGAGGCAATGTCACTAGTGCCCAATGCGACCCAGACAATAGCCTGATTCGACAAATTTAGGATTGTCCCTGAGGCTGCAATGATACCTTCCCCGACTCCTCGGTGCAATAGCCAGAGGGCTTTGAGCAGAATGGATGCATCAGCTGGAATGGGAAGACCCAAAAAGTAGGGGTTCCGCCTCATCAGCGTCAAGTCCACGTCGTGAATCAATGTTACGATCAAAACATGGATTATCTGCCAGCGTATAAACCCCCTTCGAGACGTCCAGGACGAAGGTCGTGGTGGAAGTATCGCAGGGTTTTCATGTGCCCATCCGATTGCACGAGGATTAGCATACAACGAAAGGGACCACATGAACCTCTGTGAGAAAGAGGCAGAATCGATATCCAACGCCTCGCCCTTTGATGCATCGTACGTAGCTTTGCCGTTTCCATTTGCTTTCTTCAACTCTGTTTCTGATGCCTTTTTGTCCCCTATCCAACGCGACCTCTTCAACGCGTCCCTCACAAACATTGGTTCGAACACAACACACAGTATCCCCACCAGACGCGCCCCGACACCGTACGGCCCTACAGAGTTACTCATCACTATCTTGGTGTGATAGAGCTGAAAATAAATGATGCCCAGTAGGGCAGTGAACGAGAGCCATCTTGTGAAGGGTGTTCTGGTTGCGAAGCAAAGGATACCGAATATTTCTGTAAGACCAAAGAGCAAAATAGTTTTGAGGCTGAAGACCGACTCGTACATCGTAGCAAAGAAAAAAAAAGGGTGAACTCTTCTTACCTTTATATCACAAGGGACCCTGAGCTCTGTTGCTGCGGAACGATGGCTTGAAACCCGACTTGGAACCCGCAGCACGATCCACGAAGGGAACACGAAATCATGAATGTCCCTGAAGTTGAGGTGGCATGAGGTTGTAGCTAGGCAATCAAAGTTTATGGGCCCTATTTCATTGAAGTAAGCGATGAATCGGAAGGAGACAAGCACATTCAGGTTCATCACACATCAGGGCGATTGAATGTTAGAACGCTGTCAGGTGGACAATAATTAGACAATAAATGTACAGAATCAACGGGAAATCCAGCAAAAAGAATAATTGATCATCGTACTCGATGATCAGGAAGATGAAGACTCGTAAAAAGGGGAAGGAAATCACTATCATGATCGGAATGCGTCAATTGCTGTTCTCATCCGGTCGATCTGCATCGGCGAGAACCGTACTCGACATCCTTCAGCCGAGTAGTCCATGTAGCTCCCTACACAGTCGAGATTAGACAAAGAACATACATTGCAACTTGGGTGAAGAGTACTCACAGACTGGGTCAAGGCCTGGTTGAAGAGGACAACTGTCGCGAGTCTCTGGGCAACCGGTTGCTGGTCCAGCTTCAGCGGGCGTATCGGATATTTCGTCGCCAAAGCCCTCGCAGCCATTTTGGAACGTATGCCACAGACTTAGCCAATGGCCAACCTCGTGGATAAGTGTGCTACCTTGGCGGACGGGACTCGCACCGCCTGGTAACGAATCGAAACGGATGTAGGCGCCATCATATTCGGGGAATTCGGCGTAAAACGAGGGTGGAAGAGCAAAACCGTATGTTTCTGGATCAGTTGTGAATCTGAAGAGAGGTAATAGTCAGGGCCTTTGCAGTTCATATTGAATCAGGATGTGCATCATACCCGATTAAATTTACATTCAGCGTCTTTACATCTCCCAGCCTAAACGCTTTCCCGTAATTGGACAACATTATCGCCCTGTAAGGGGACAAGCATAGTGTTCAGCATTGAACTCTCAGCAGAATATGAGTGATCTTACTGTTCATCGGTTTCCGGGACGTTTAAGAGGTCGTGGTATCTTCTGGATAAAATACGCCTGACACTTTTTAGGTCAAACGACACTCCTGCATCCAAGTATCCTGCATTCAAAACCTTGACCTGATCTTCAATATGCTTCGCCCTGTCCGTCGAATCAGCAAAATGTAACCTCCACGGCTTTGCAAAGGCGAGAATATGAAACTCACGGAACCCAACCTCCGTTGTATGTCATGTTGGCCGCCACAACGGCGACATGAAGATCAAAAACAATGGGATTGAGGTTGACCTGTCGTTTTTGCTGCTTCCTTTCCCGTTCCACCCTCTCAAAAGCGGTCTTCATAATTTCGTCGTCCTTTAAAGTGTAAGGTGTTCCACATTCTCCGCTACAAACAAAAGATATTTTAATAAAGTTTCAAGGTTGTGAATCGCTGGAGCATACCCATGGGCCAAATTGTCATCGGTCATCCGTCTCACCACTGAATGTGCGGCTAAGACCTCGATAATTGATATTGAGAGGGACAATAATAGGGCGGCATTGAGACGCATAGTGCTAGGGGCAAATGCAAGCACGAAGTACTATCGGATCACTGGTTGGACGCTGGAAAGGCACGACGCAGATGGTGGTTATAATGCGAAAATGTGTGACTGAGGGACTATCCAAGTGGCTTGGAGGTGGGTAATTGATTCTGCAAAGGCAGGAAGCTCCAGACCGTAGGCGGTAGGGAAAGAAAGGCAGCTCCTGATGTTGCGCCCAAAAGTCAACACGACCGTTGCAAAGAAGAGGTATCACCAATCATCAGGTCGACATCGAATAAGACATCTTTAAGTAAGACGAACCGTTGAGAACGGTGCTTGTCAATGAATTGCTTGATGGTTCGTTTTGACCCTGCCCGTTGTTGGGCTCATCATAGGCTTGGCCTGTTTTGTGGCCCAATCCAACCAATCAGCATGCACGAAAGCATCACCAAGTCCGAGAGATACATCAGCCAGCCAAACACCACCTTTCAATTCTATCCGCCCTTCCGAGGCGCACCTCTGTATTCTTGTTTCGCAATGTGCGTCAACGTCTGAGTCCATCATTTCAAGCAACCTCCAACATATTTGTTGACAGATACCATCAAACTCGCTGTAAAAATGAATTAAATATTTTGGAGTGTCCCGAGCCGTCGTCACAATTGAAGGTCATTTTTCACTTGTTTGCGCGGACCTGAGGGGTTGGATACAGCCAACCAATAGCACTGGTATAGTGTTGATTTCCTTGCTGGCTACAGAACCAAAAGAAGATAGCCACGTAGAAATGAGCACAAAACGTTCATTTGAAGTTCCCTAAGCGAATCTCCTTGAAGCAAATTGCACTTCCCTTAGACGAAAAGGAACGCTTAGGTTGTGTTCGTGATTCGTATTGGGCTCTGGACTTCTCAAGTCGTGTGCGAATATGCCCCACAATCGTGCCGGAATTGGAGCCAGGATTTCGCTGGGTTCGCGCGTTGTCTCGGTACGCCTATGTGTGGGTGTTGTGCTGCCTTTAAAGATTGGCGCCGATCAACGAGGCAAAAAATAGATCAAGGCGACCGTTCTCAAAGTCACAAGTTTGAAGCTCAGAGATGATTAATGGTCCAAAACAATAGATGAGAGAGAGTATCTTAATCGGGGTCGAGAGACGCTGAAGTGGAGTGACCTGATTATCTGCATAAATAGATTAGATGACCTGGGACCTTTCATAGTAGATAATTTGATCAAGACCTTTTGGATTGAGAGAAACGAGAATATAAAAGCTCGCCAGATTGATCTAGAACCGATCTCTGAGGATGAGTAGAGAGAATGAGGCAATACAGTCGGGTAACTGAAGCGCAAGCGTCGAGTAAGTGTATGATTGTAGTGGCATCAATTTTTATCCGCCGGACATGACGCAAAAACGAATCATATGGGTTCACCGTCATTGGGGGTGCCTTGGGTTAACGAATAAAAAAATAGTAAGTCAAATAATAATGAAAATAAACGAAACACGAGGTTCCCCCCCTCCCATAGATACTGACAAGTCGGCATTATACCGATGCATCTTGAAGTCCTGTTCTCTCCCTGCCCTACCAGCAACAGGAACATCCAGTGGCATGAGATCGGAAGATCCTTTGAGAAGATTGGACTGCAACAGAAAGGGCTATATTTCTTGCACATACCTAAAAATCTAGAGTCCGTTGCGACTGTGTCATACGGTGATAAGTCTGAGAAAACGTGTGGCGCCAATGTGTAAGATAGCGGCGGCGAATTCATTCAAAACGTACAGTATGTGTCAACTTGCTGCTAAGTGGAGTTGTAGTTGTGGAGTCCACAGACGCGAAAATATCCCTACAGCCAAGGCATCCAGGAGTTTAACAGTCCTTTGGTGCCACGGCCTTGGTCATGTTCTGCAGAGGAGATTCTTTCCATGGCTTTCCAGCAAAGGAAAAACATGTTTTCAGAGGCAAAATTCGCGTCACATCCAGCTGACGAACAAGTCATGCTGAACCCCCAAAAAATCAGGATGGGTCCACCAGGGCCGTATCTGACACATTGAGTTTGCTGGCGCAAAACTTCTCTATATAGAACGATGGCGTTTAGTCAAGGGTCAGTATTATTTGAAAATAGAGTTCTGTTATGAAGAAAGACATACAAGGACCTAAGAAACGACTTGCCAGGGATAGATGAGCTTTCTCATGGTCCTGGCAGTATGCTTAGCACCACACCCAGACATGGCACCAGTCTACGGTTACTGATCCTTCAACAAAAACCGATGATGATCTTAAAATACTCATCTCGGAACGGTCCACGTGGGTTGGACTGTCCCATAGATCAGCTTGCAAGTCCTTTGTCGGCTTTCAACTTGACAAGGTGTACCTTTGCATGGCAAGCGTGTATATCTGAATCTTAATTTAGGGCACGATCCAACGATCAAAAGGGTATCCATGTGTCCTGGTATCAAAATGTCATGAGAATTCAAGCTTGAAAATAGGAGACCAGGCCGAGAAAGATTGCAGTAGATATCACTGAGCTATCATATTCCGCGGGAGTACGAAAGCCTCGTTTATGTGACCATATCTTCGGGACACAGAGAAAATAAAATTAAAACAAATAAATAATCCATCTGCCGCTTGAAGATTCATATGAACTTACCTGGATATTCTAAAATTTTCATGAAGCAAGCGTGGACAGAGTAGGTAGTAGTACGCGTCAAGGTGTTCCGCCTTCCAAATGACCGCGTTCAACTCCTGACGTCTGGGAAACCATTATGTAATTGTGTTTGCATGGGGGTCTCTTGACAAACACGATGAGTGGCAGGTTGAGAAGTGCGAACTCACCATCGTCGTGGACGTCGACCATCACATTCAACTGGACCTGGGAACAGACTACTAACCATTTCTATGGATCCTAATGCTCCTGCTAGTCTTCAGGCGTTATACGCCCCTAATATTATCTTCAACTCAACACTGCAAAATGTGAAATTCATTTCAGCATGCTTTACTGGCGCAGCGGCTGGAATCTTGGGTTTACAGAACCTCCAAGGATTCCTGTTTTTTATTGCATCAACGCTCTTAACCTCGGCTCTGACCTACGTGATTAATTTGAATGGACGGCCAAGCCGATATCTAGTTGGCTTCCACCAAGCTGCTTCTGGGAAACCAGGCCAGTCACCAGGCCTTATGGCGTCCCTAAGCGGGGCACTGGAATTGTTAAATCCAGGGCAAGATAATGCATTTACATTTGTCCTGATGTGGACATTATTTTATGGTATGTCTCTTTACGAATAATTGTTTTATACCTTCTTCACTCAACGCCCGCTTGCTTCCATAGGAATTGTACATGGTGGGTTTGTCTTTCGGAAATTCCGTCCTTTTCCGCTGTCATTCTATGATAGGAAGAAAATCTTCTTCGCCGCCGGTTCTTTTGATTCTTCTGTGAGCATTTTCTAACGTTTATTCTCTCATCTTTCGGCAAACAGTCTACGATTGAATGCACCTCCATTCAAGCCATAACTTCTGTAACTTATATTCCCATGTAAGTTCCGACTTATTGTCTTTTTCGTAAAGATCCATTAAAATGAGGTGTATCTAGGTTTGCATCCCCTAATCATAGCATCACTTCGCCATCGGTTTTGAAAAATAAATCGAAGCATCCCGATTTTGAATGGGGGTTTATTTACCCACTGTTTCATATTATATTTGCTGCTTTTATCGTGCCGTGAAAAAGTGCCTTTTATTCGGATCGCAGAATTCTGATATTCTTCATGATGCCTGGAGCAGAGGGTCTCATCATCATTCGCAAGTCTCGTCCGAGACCATGAAACAACTTTTTCTCTTTTTAGGCCAGCCGTGGACCTTTCTCATCCTCTTGGAATCTATCAACCGTGGTACTCAAACCTCACACACTTGATGTGATCAGATTGCACCTGATGCAACACCGTAGGCGGCTCATCCAAACAGGTTATGATCTCGGGCATCCCATGATGTCGATAATTCGTCAAATTTACGAGGACACGTACAACTATTCTGGACGCATAAAATAGAAATGGTCGTCCGTCCATCCAATCTAGGTCGTAGAAGGCGAAGAAATGTCGAGTCCGTTGACATTCAGCCCCTTTTCCTTGGTAGTTCTACTTTCCATGATGTGGCTCTCAAGGGTATGAAGCCTGCGGCAATATTGTCGTCGTATTTGTATCAATCAGATTCAAACCCAACATGTTTACTGACACTGACAGTGCACGCAGTTGATGATGTAGTTCGTCTGTATCGCTCTACTCAACTGAGAGTTAAAGCTCGCATATCGTTCTTAAATCACCAGAGGGGCCCATCATTGTCATTGTCGATGTTAATGGTACCATTGTTAAAAATATGTGATGACCCTCTCATTGTGGGGCCAACCTCTTTACGAGTCGGTTGTTAGACATTTGATCTGTACTAAATGCGGCGGTGCTGATGACATGTACAACCCTGGATGATGTTTACGCCTGTCATTCACCACTTCCTACCTCTTTACGTTCATCAACACCCGTCTTCCTGTTGCTGAAGTCGACAGAGCGTTTCAACCCTAACGGACAAATGTCTGATCTGTTAGGACGGATCGGGCCCAAAGCATCCTCCCCGGAAGGCTTCAGGACAAACAAGCCGATAAAGTACTTTCCAAACAAATCATGGGTAAGAGAGGGTTTTCAGGTAAAGAAACCCAACAGAGTGCGGAATGTCAGTGGCACAGGTGGTGCTGGCCGTGGATATGACAGCGATTCTTCCAGTAAAGGTCACGATGACAGCCACGATCGTGACGACAATGTCGCATGGGAACAACACGTTTCTTCTGTTCATCGACCACTCAGCCCGGAAAAACCATCTCTGCTAGCTCGTATGGGCATTGGTATGAGCTCTGGTGTCAAGAAAGAAGATATTCCACAGAGCATCCCAAAGGATTTGCCAGCAGGCAAAATTCCATCCAGTTCGCCCAGAAGCCCTAAGCCAGAAGTTACGACGCACATTCCGACCTCTAAATCACCCGCCCAGTCTAAACCATCGGAGGGGAACGAAGGTAGTAAGAAATTGGACAACGAAGGAGATCGAAGCATTGGTCAGAATAAATCACCTCTCCTTGCGCTATCCATTACTGATGACCAACAATCAGAGATTGTGTCGTCTAGCTTGTCGTCTGTACAAAACGGGCATGTACGTTTAAACATCCCTTTAATTCTTTTGTCATGCTCATAAGCATCTCGATCTTTATCAGGACCTGTCGAATAACATTACATTGAAAACGAGTTCACCGCATGGTAGCGAAATGGATAAAGGGAAATGCCTCGTGGAACAACAGCAGGAGTTGAGAAGCCCCCCTCGTGTTGATCCTCTAGAAAACGGACAACATGCAGATCAAGGACATACTACAACCACTTCAACTGCTCCTGTCACATCTTCCTCGACCCCTGGGGTTCCAAGGCCTGACGCCACACAAAAAGGAGAAATTTTGACCAACCTGTCTTCAAATCCTCAACCGACATCTTCCAGCAACCCAGCATTGAGTTCTGAGCTCTCAAGCGGGGACAAATTGCTACTGGGAAGCATTCTGGAGAAGAACATAGCCCGACGAGTAACAGACCACGGGTCGGATTTACAATTGGTCTCCATTCCATCCTCAGTTCTAACAGACGATCTCTGTGAAACTGTGGCGCAAACGATGGGTCAGGCTAACAGAGAAATACAACATATGCTTGCTTTACCTCATCTCCAATCCCTTATCCAAGCAGTGGCTAAACAAAGGGCACCAGAAGCCACCTCGTTGCAGCCTAGTGCTCAAACGTCATCAGCGACGACATCATCTGGAATGACTGAAATGCCGATAGCTGGACCCTCTCGACAAGTGGAACCTAGTTCTGATCCCACACCTGCTGAAAAAGAGCCATCGGACAGCCATATCCATATCCCAGCAGAAATGTTATCTCCCCAACATAATAACCATCAATCTCAGCGCCCTACCTCACGCTTTAGGTCAGATTACGAATTAAACTCTCCGGTTCGGAGTGCAGATCAGGAATCATCGGTGGATTATGGTGACGAACGCTATCCATATTCTCTTGATGATTCCTATTCTTTCAGAGGGAATTTTAGGGGGAGAGGGTTTAGAGGGCGGGTTAGAGGACGTGGAAGAGGACGAGGAAGGGGTAGGGGATTCGGTTCATACGACACTGGATACGGGCGTTATGATGATGACTATGATCATTTTCATCATCGCCGTAGCCTCTCTCCTTATCCTTCTCGACGTTCAAAGTCTCCTCCAAGTCATCATTACCATAAACGTGGTCGCGATTACAGCCTCAGTAGAAGTAGAAGCAGGAGTCCTGGAACGAGAGGGAAAGACAGATATCGCCATCGCTCCAGGAGCAGGACCCCTTCTCGCAGGTCAAGATCTCGGTCTCGTGCATCACGCACTAAATCACGTCGGTCAAAATATGATCATGACGCAAGTCCGCCTCCACGTCGTCGAGCATCTGATTATACGCGCTCGTATAAACATGCCAGGAGAACTTCGGTCACTGGGTCATCTATAGCTTCCTCGAGGTCACGGTCGCCTTCTTCAGAACGCTTGAAGAAAAAGCACAGAATCAGAGAAAAATCGCGGTCTGCTTCACCTCATGGGGAGGATCGCGTCTCAAAGAAGAGGAAGTACAGAACGCCGAGTCCGCACGAACACCGGCACCGAAAAGAGTCGTCAACCCCAATACACAGGGAAAGGACGCCCTCTCGAGACCGGATGTCAGAAGAGATAACCCAAAGGTCTCGTTCAGAAACGGTTAAGAAATTATATGAAGAACGAGAGGATAAAACGTCCCCCAATCCAAAGAAGCATGACTTCACGCCCACCGAAGGACAGCCTTCCATGGAAAGAACGCCTGCGTCTTCTGAGGCCCCGTCTGCATCAAGGGAACCTGATGTTGCACCCGCTTTGCCATGCCACAATGTACCTGGCCTCTGGTCTGCGAGACTTGGAAACAAGACCATTAGCACGTTCCAGTGCGCTTTCGAGATAGATGATATAACGGCCAAAAAATGGGGCATTCCACATCCTAGGTGAGTCATCTGTGCTGCACGATGTTCCCTCACTCACACTCTTTTTTGAATATAAAATAGGGGAATAAATGATCCACCGCGCAAGATTTTGCCGTCGCGACTCAGCGTTCATATATGTTGCTATTTAAAGCCCGAAATTGAGATGTTGATGCAAAGCTTGACACCAGGGATAAGCCCTCAAGAGGTGGCGAACAAAATATCTGGGTTGAAGCAGAACTGGCCCTCTTCTCGAGATTTGGTTATAACAGTTCAACCCAAAACGCCCGGGAAGAAAACCTGGCTATCATATGAGCTAGTGAGTTAACCTTTTCCATCCTGCAATGGTCCGCTCATATACAATTTTTTTTCAGGGTCCTGGACTGGATATTGCGCCATATATTCACCAAGGGAATAATATCGTTGAATTCGTTCAGTTGAGCAATATGTCGGATCATATGTTTGTCCTACTGTCAGCTGAAAACGACATTAAACCCATTCTTGGGGAAAGTCAGGCGTAGCTCAAACTCTTCACCGCCCATCCTACCCTTTCATGAACGCACACTACACCCCTACCCACATTCATGTCCCTATCATCGCCAACATATTTATTCGCATCCACTTCATCATCCGTACATTCTACTTGATGTATCCGCCATTAATTCACTGTTTGGCGCCCATCAGCACTTAATCTCACTTCTGCACAACATACCTCAATATTTACTTTGCTCTCTATACATCAAATCTTTCCTTATGACTGCTTGATCAGCATGCCTCCGGCTTCTTCTTCATAAGTTTGGGCATCCTCGTTCCGCTAACGCGTTATTGGCTTGAACTCTGTCAAGGCTGGACGTCTCAGCTGATGCAACCTGTACCTTTCATGAGTTCTCCCTGCGATTCAGTACGTCATTTTGGCCCTGCTTCTCCCTGCTTTCCATATTCGAGTCGTGGGCTTATAGTTCCCTACATCAGATTTCAACATGGCGTTCCTTGGAATTAAAAGCTCAGGGCTGTGATTGCATAAGTCGTCATGGCGTTGTTCATCTCTCCTGCGAAAGGATAGGAATATTTCCTCAATGATAAAGGAAATTGACTGAGATGTATGTATGCTTAACTGTGCGACCCCTTGCCTCTGAAAGAGTCCGGGATACAAGACCATTTTTCCTTCTGGGATCTTCCGCACCCATGCCTGTGGTACTCCAGCTCTGACAGGAACTCCCCCCAATAGTCCATATGCAGAAATGCAGGGAAATCACACTATTATGAAGAGAGATTCTTATACGTCGGGTGTTGCAAGTTGGGGCGCCGGGAATCCACCAGCTGGCGGAACGGTTATTTGGATCAGCTCAAAATTTGTTCTCAAACGGGTTATTGCTTGGAAGGAGACACAAAGATACCTCCTTTCTGGGATATGAGTCGGTGTTGGTCTATCCCGGATGCAACATTCGATTGACCGGGTATCAAGCAGAAGACCCACTGGTACGGCTGCACCTTGGAGAAACATGGCGCATAGTGTGGCTACATATCATTGATGCAATACTAATCGAACTTGATTGTTCCCTCGCGTAAAAGTCACCTTGGATAAAGTGATTCACGAACAACACACACATCTACGCATGCATATGCACCGATCCCATACAACCGGAAGTGGGAAAGTCGACGAGCTTCGAATTCATCAGTACCACCTTTCCGGCTTTCTGACCTGAGGACAGGCAAAATGTTTCCAGATGACCTGACCGATGTGTTTTACAACTAAATGGCGAAGACGCGACACACGGCAAACAAATTTAGCGTTTAGACCCTTCCACCGAGCGCAGTGAGGTAGGGTCAACTCGACAACTGGTATAAGCCTATAGCTCCATGGGCATGATATCGCTTCCGACTCTCAATCCTCACATCTTCTTTCGAATTGAATGGATTAGAAAGGGCATATAGAAGCATCCAGCGGGCATCGGTGTTCATTGGTGATGAATCGGCCTTCGATGGAGGTTAGTTGATTGATCGTGTCTCGAAGTTGTAGTTAGTGTTGTGTAGTGTCGATTGCGCGAAGTCTATTCATAGGGTATACGACTTCTTTCATTCCGGGTTATTGGTACATTCTAGATGACAATCCGCTCTCTAATTCGAAAGGTGACAACTAGTGATCATGATCCAAAGACCCCCCCGTCCCGTCGGCATCGATTTAGCAGTTTGACTGCATCGACCAAAATAGAAAACCAGGTCTGTGGCCTTGATGGATGGAAAGATATCATAAATAATCTTTGGGAGATATTGGTTGCTATACAGCGCTCAGTGTACACAATCTTCAAAGTCGCTTCAGTGCCTTCTGATTGTGATAGGACGAATCACTTCGCTCTCCAATGTTAGCCCCCGCGACGATATCGATGGTTTGAAATAGACCTCTATGCAGTTCGTACAGGTTCTGGGACACTGCGTATGTTGGTAAAAGAGAGTCATCAATCGTGAACTGTAATCCATGAGAGTCAATCAAAGTCAGGCCTCAGGCTTCCCATGAAGTGGATATCAATGACTTTGCCGTCTTACCACACTTCCGAGTTCAAAGGATATAGAGACACATGTCTGCATACAAACTACAATTAACTGCAATACACATCAAAAAACGCAGTAGTACGCTAGTATCGCACCAGATATTTGGACTACCCTTTTGACGAGTCTCTCTCTCACCGGTAATATTAATTATCTATAGCAATTGAATTAATGGCAGGACTCGAACTTAACGGCGGCCGATATTCCCGTTCTCAGCAAGTCCCCAGCCCTTTATAGCTCAGAAATTTTCATTGTATGTACGGAGAATGCGGTCCTACAATGTCAAAATACACACCACATTCCACCCATGGAGCCGCCTAAGAACCTGAGCGTGGACAACCGATGCCATACGAGCAATGAGAACTGGCACTGCGAGACCCGGGTACGCAAGGTCTAGGGAACCCTCGATGAAAATTTAAGGCATGTCAATTTCCTATTAAATGCTTGAGCATCCCAGTCTCTGGCTGTATTGCTTGATGTCAATATAATAGAACCCAGAGAAGCCGGCTGATCACTTTACTTTCATGGGAGTTCTTGAATTCGACGTCCTGAGATTTCGCTCGCGTGGCAGCCATGTGGTGGCTTGGCTGTCGAAGACGTGAGCCAGTCAAGAAGAAGCGGTATCGGAGAAGTTGGGTTTTGTGAACCGGCAGAGTCTAGAGGCGGGGCTATCTGCGAAGGGTTGCAAGGGTGTTGTTGCAAGACCGTGTACCCGTAATGGGTGCCTTCTTCTTTTCCTTTTGTAGCCCCTACCAGATACAAGCCGGGCATAACTGACTTCTGGACGGTGTTTTTGCAACCCTGAAAGGCCAGATGTTCACCGCTCGTTGGCACCCCTTTTCATACTATAAGTTCATTTTTGATGGTAAGACCGCCGACGTCTCGCGTTCAAGACTTCAAGTACATATAAAAATAATAAATTCACCTCGGATGAAGCCTCGTATCCCGAAGCAACTCCAAAAATCACCCTCATTGGCCTAATTGCGATTGATTTTGGGATGAAATTGGGAGCGGGATTTAATATACAGTACAAGAATAATAAATATTAGCGTTATAAATTTAATATTCAAATGTGGTGAATGTTTTGCAACTTTTCCGTCCTCAAGGGGACACCGGGTGCGCTATGGAGACGACGGGTTATCCCTTCACAACTTCCGACGCCAAGATCATGACTCTCGCCTCATCAGCGTCTAATCTACCTACCCGAGCGCGCTTTAGCTTGGTGATATGATGCCTGCCACGTGGAAATGAGTGATGGCACGCGATTGCCGCGTTACAGTCACTTCAACTGTAATTTTTAATTTAGTATGCATGGCAGGTCTGGGGACGGTGCCGCGCGTCGAAAACGTGCGTTTTAACGCGATAGCTGATTTTGATATCTGGGTGGTGTCATTATGTTTCCTGAATTTGGTTCTCATTGATCCTGCGGGGTTTGACGGCGATGGTAAGGGGTGGGCCTGGGTCCCCTTACAAACAATCTGAAAAGGCCCACTGATTATGAGTAAAAGACTTCGATTTTCTTTTTCTAGAAGACATTTATTTCAACGTGTTATAAGCCCGATTTCATTTCACGTTAAAGGAAAATAGAGGTTTTTCGTTGGTGTACAAGTTAGAGAAAATAGGTCAGGGGGTGGAGGTGTCAGATTCTGAGGGACTATGGCGCGCTGGTTGCTGATGAATAAGCGCTGAACCATCGATCACGAATCACTCGTTTGTCCCAGCGTCGCTTTGTTTTCACTCGAAGGCAGTTATGTGTCGGCACAATACAACATAATAAATGGGATGATCTTCCAGAATGGTGATATATCCGCTTATCAGAATTCAATTGCGATTATGTAGCTAGATGTATAGTTCCATATCAATACGTATTCAATAATTCTGCGTTAACTATTAGTTTACTCGACGACCATCATCGTCAATAAAATATGTCACCACCAAAAGAAAAGCAACCGACTTTGATTTAGGAAGATGGCTATTCAATTGAAATGAAACCAGCTGGGATATTATGCGTTGATGCAAGAAATTTTCTCTTCCTGTAATCTCCGCCGTTATTATAACACTGTAGCCGAATATTTTGACGCTACAAAACAAGCAAGTTGAACCTTTGCAATTGTCTCGGTCCAAACCGAAAATGGGCATGGTTTTGAAGAACGCCGTCTCGCAATCCTCCGCCGACATGTCTTTTAAGTTTTTGGGTCATGAAAATTTTAACGCTTCCCTTTTTTTCATCATGATGGACCGGCATCCATCCAATCAACGTTGCGCGGCGACCAAAGCACAGTTTGACGCTCCTGACCGCGCCGCCTGATCCTAGTACGTCCTTCACTTGATTTGGGTTGATCCAAGCACCCACAGCATTTCGATCGACACGAGTTTGCATCGAGCTCTTACTATGACGCGTCAATGTGCAGCACTATGTAATGCATGCTAATAATTCTAAACCAACGTGGCTGCAGGACCGGTTGCCAAGTACAATGATTTTTGGTTCCGTTTGGTTTAGACCACTGAGGGGTTGCTTCAAACGAATATCATCGAACTGAATGGCCAACTGTAATGAGGTCCCGACCCTGATTATTTTATATGTAATAAAAGATGTCGACGTTTTGGTGGTATTCAGGGGGCGAGCACGTTGCAGGGGTACGTCTAATGCCGTTGCCTGAGGGTTATCCCAAACGCGTATTGAAATGTCGACAGAATCCTGCACGACCATACTTTGTCCTCCTGAAAGCCATGAACCTCGGGAGGCATTCCGTTCGAGGGCATAGATGACCGACAGCGTGCAACTGCTAAAGCGGTGGCTATCTATGGTAATAGACACCGCAACATACAATGAATAAAATGGCTGTTTAAGTATCCTACATTCTGCTGCTTTGTGAGGCCCGCCAACTCTAAACTGAAGACTTCATGAGAAAACGTACAATGGATCGATGCAGAT
>NHTK01005793.1:0-17893 GCA_002938355.1 Panaeolus cyanescens | reverse complement strand
GCTGACTAATGATGCCATCTAAACAACCGCAGGTGCCCGTCCCCAATAGGGGGGAAGTCATTTAAGGGGAAGTCATGTGACCAGCTTAAAAAAGTTGTCTGTAAGATCATGATTGCCTTGAGCCTTGACATTAGATTTTTCCTTCTTTTCGGACTGCGTGGTATTCTAAAACCAAAACTGAGGTATCTCTACCTAGGCACTTCTCAAAATGGTTGCGGATCCCAATGATGTCAAAGTTTACACTGTCAACGGCGCCGTCGCTGGCTCATCTTCATCACTACCAGACTGGCTAACACGGAAGAGGGTTGCAAAAGGAAAGGGCAAAAGGGCTATTACGGAACACGTTGAAGGGACTATTGAGCTTATCCAAGGCTTTGAATTTCCTGAAGCTAGCAACAAAGTCAAGACAACACGAGATGGACATCATGTTCTGGCGACTGGGACGTATAAACCTCAACTGAGGGTTTGGGACTTGGACCAGCTCTCGCAAAAATTCGAAAGACATTCAGATGCAGAAAATGTCGATTTCGTTGTACGTGAGTTAATTCTTGACTCCATATGATCTTGTAGTCTGCCTGGTGTCAGACTCTTGAACTGACCATGTCGGTGATATTTCTCGTTTATCCTCTAGATTCTGTCGGACGACTGGACGAAGTCGGTGCATCTTCAAAATGATCGCACTGTGGAATTACACACTCAAGGGGGTCTTCATTATAAAACGAGAATACCCCGCTTCGGTCGTTCTTTGGCCTACCACTTCCAATCTTGCGACACATATCTCACAGCCTCTGGGAACGAGGTCTATCGATTAAACCTCGATCAAGGTCGCTTTATGAACCCTCTTGTACTAGAAGACGAAACAGATGGGGAAATTCTTGGTGTTAACGTCGTTGACATAAACCCAGTTCACCAATTACTTGCTTTTGGAATTGATGGAAACGGAACGGTACAACTGTGGGACCCTCGGTCTCGGTCGAGCGTTGGCATCCTCCGCCTGCCTCAAGGGAGGCTGATGCCAATAAACTCTTCACTTCCTGAACATCAAAATCTCAGCGTGACTGCGATTTCATCCCGAAAGGACGGTCTGTCGTATGCCATTGGTTCGTCAACAGGTCACACACTGCTTTACGATATTCGTGCTGCGAAACCTTTTGCTATCAAAGATCAAGGATATGGACTGCCAATCAAGAGCTTATCCTGGATTGAAGGTGGAAGCAGAATGGCTGGAGATGGTCTGGTGCTCAGTGCCGACAAGAAGGTCATCAAGATTTGGGATAAAAATTCAGTGAGCTTCATTTATCTGCTTCTATTAATTAGTGCTTATGAATTTTACCCTTTTTATCTTTAGCCCACTGCAAACTTTGCCTCCATCACTCCTGCAAACGATGTTAATGACGTCCACCACATACCTGGAAGTGGATTGATTCTTACGGCCAACGAGGGGATTCAGATGTCAACTTATTACATTCCTCAACTAGGCCCTGCGCCACGATGGGCTAGTTTCCTCGAAAACATCACTGAAGAAATGGAAGACCAGACTACTCGATCTGTCTACGAGGACTACAAGTTTATTGGGCGAGATGAGCTCAAGAGGTTAGTGTTGTTCCTTTTTTTATGATTCGGTGTGTCAAAAAAAAGTTTTACTTATCGCTTTTTCATCTTCCTCCGTTAGTCTCGGCCTTGACCACCTCATTGGCACCCCCGCACTCAAACCTTACATGCATGGTTACTTCCTGTCACTCAAGCTATATGATACAGCTCGAGTCATCGCCAATCCCTTCGCATACGAAGAGTATCGCGAGAAGATGGTGCGAGACAAAATGGACAAGATGGCTGAGACCCGGATTCGCGCAAGGAAGGATCCTGGTGTCAAAGTTAACAAGGCATTGGCTGAGAAGATCCTCCGGGAGGAAGAAAAGGCAAAGAAGAGGGCTGAGAGGAAAGCAAAAAGCAAAAAAGGAGCAGAACCCGAGGCCATGGATGTGGACGATGCCGCTGGAGAAGAAGTCGGGGACAAGGAAGCTGATGAGATGGTTGGAACAAGCATTTTGTCGGATCCTCGTTTCGCCAAGGTGTTTGAGAGCGAAGAGTTTGCAATTGACGAAGAATCGCGAGAATTTGCCCTTCTTAATCCTTCTAGTGTGGCTCAAAAGCATGTTGGAGGAAGGAGTAAAACCGCCGTTGAGGAGGAAGAAGAAGAGTCTGATCGACCTTCATCTGCTCTTGGGAGCGAAAGTGAGGAAGAGGGATCAGAGGAAGATTATTCAAGCGACAGTAGTGTTGAAGGAGGTGTGTCATCGGCGTCATTATACACAATGCGTGTTTGTCTTCTAACAGTTATTTTTTCTACTTTGAAGAGCTTACAAAGTATGACAAAAACCAAAAGCGCGCTATTCAGCACTTTGAAGACGCAAGGAAAGAGGCAAATAGACGAGAACGAGTACAGAAACGTGCGGCCAAGGTCAACATGGTTCCCATGCGTGCGCAAGCTAGTAGCCAACGACCTGGAGACAAAGATGCGACATTTGGCCAACGTAGAGCACACACCTCTGGTGGGCCATCACAAACGCGCAAGCGACAGACGGAATTCGATGATTCACCTATGGAAATTACCTGGACGCCGTCATCCTCGAGTGGCAAAAACAGCGGAGATAGAAGCGAGACTGGGAGGGGAGGGAAGGACAAGGGACAGAAAAAGAAGGGGGCTGAGACGTTTGGGGCTGGTTTGGAGCGCGGTGTGGAGGAAAAAGTCGACCTTTCCGAATCCGAGCGGCAAGGGAGGACACAGAGAAGGAAGGGTATTCGCAGTGGTAGTAAAAATGCATTCCGCCGCATGGATGCATAAAAACCCTTGCCAAGGGTGTAGGTTGAGAAACCAAGATTTGGGGTATGTAGCTGTATACAAGACATTTACTGGGCACCTCATTCCGATCTTTTTCTCATCTGTCTTCTATTTTGGACCGCTCTAAGTCGAATCAGCATCGCACGCCTCAGTGCTGGAGAGCGATTACTGTGACTTCCTGCCTTTGGCGATCCTGACGTATTTACGTGGATCCAGTATCATGACCCCTGTCTATCAGGACGGATATTATGGGGGTCCAGTCAACAAGCCTACAACAAGTCGCTGTATTTGTGTTCTTTGCTAGGGCAATTGTGGAGATCGTGGATACATAGACCCTCTAAGTTGGCTCCGTCTTATTCCGCGAGGGGACAGTCCATGAAAGGGCTTTAATGGCGCTGTTCCTTCAGGACTTTGACTACTAATCGGAATGAGATAAATAGTAGCTGATTCGGGCTGGTTGAATTGATGAATACCCCTAAGTTAACGGTATATCCAGGTCACCTAGGACATGGCTCCATTATAATCACTTTAACGATGATGCCGAATGAATGCATGAATAGTTTTTACCCATACCAGATGTTAATTTGAAGGGAGGCTACTGATTTATTATACTTACGGTTACGATGTGAATTTTTGTTTTTTGTTTTAGCGGTTCTTGTGGGGACACTGCGCTGCGTAACCTTGTTAAAGTCTAAATACTTGACCGATGTGTCATGCTGTTTCTACCAGAGGAATGGATGGGCCATATTCGTGCTGCAGGGCAATCTGTTTGTAAATGAAACAGAAGAAATCCCGATAACCCTGTAACACTCCTCCATTCGGGCTTGGATCGGTTGGGTTTGCGATTGTCAAAATCCCAGAAATCTGGTGACGTCCGGAAAGTATGATTCAAGAAAGAACTTTGTCACCAATATCGGTATCAAATCCTAGAAGATGAACTTTACTTATGTACAAGGCTCTGTAATAAATCCGCTGGTCAGAGCTGCGGCTTCAAAGCGATTTTGCACGCTGTCTTGCTCTTCATCTTCTCGAGGGCCTTCTCGAAGTCCTTTATGGCGTAAAGGTCCGTAACCTGTCATTGAAATTCCAGGGGGAATAATTCCTGTTAGTCTAACTAAATTATATCGGTGAAACGATCATTCCATACCATTCCTTTGACCTTGATTTTACCACTGTCCAAGTAGGCTACCGCTCTGGGGAAGCAGTGCGTTTGGGCAAAAGACCCGATGATCTGGGAGGATAGTTAGCATGAGCAAACGTGTATTATGGGAAAAAAACGACTTTAATCTCATCTTGGAAAATCCTTGAAGGCGACCAAATGACTTTGTCGGCCTTGGCATAAACACCGTAGATCATGAGACTCCCACCACGTCTCACGAAATCCATAGCTTGGTTAGCTACGTATTCAGCACCCGTGGCCTCGACCTAATTTGTCGAAAAAAGCCATGCGCGTTTAGTCCCCCCCTTTTTCGGCCGAGTAAGCGACGACATACGACAACATCGAAGCGCCCCGCGTATTTCTCTCGCAATTGAGCCCATTGGTCCGTTGCTCCGGATCCACGTTGAAATTCAATGTATTCGTCGCCTGCGTCGAGTTCTCTGGCGATGCGCATTTTGATTCCTTCATTTGCGGCAATAACGACCTTTGACGCGCCATTGAGCTTGAGTAACTGAGCGAGGATCAGCCCGGTCGGTCCGGCGCCAAAGATGAGCGCCTCGACGCCGACAGGCGGATCAAGTTTATCAAGTCCGTGAATGGCGCATGAAGCAGGCTCGACGAGCGTGGCCTCTTCGTCAGTGAGATTGTGGATTTTGTAGACCTTTTTGCTTTGACTATGCGGGACGGTTAGTGGTTGGTTTAATTATAGACAATGGACCAAATGTCATAATTCGAACCGGAGTTGCAAAGTTTTCTCGAAACTCTGCCGTTAATACTTACACGGAGACATAACCTGCAAATCCACCTGCCATAGTGACACCAAGACTATCGAAATTCTCACATAGAACGTATTGGCCACGGCGACAATAATCGCAGGAATCGCACTACAAAACATTCGAAGCGTTAGAAATTTCGTTGACGCAGAGTTTCGAAGCAATTCCAACACTGATGTGCCGGCCGCACGCGAGAGATCGAGATCATTTCAAGGGTTTCGAACGCTCTCTATTAAACAACTTAAGGGATGGGACTCACCAGTATTGTGTTGTCGGCGACACACCGGTCGCCCACAGAAAACCCTCGTACATCAGAACCAATCTGCGAGATTACACCGACGATCTCATGGCCTGGGATTAACTGTGCAGTCGTCAAACCTATTATTAAGACAATTTCTTCAATGTCATCATCGAGGGCTCACAGGAAATTTGCCGATGAATTCTCCCTATAAGCGGACAATATTCAAACCAAAGCGGATAGTAGGAGTCAGCGTCATCATGCCATATAGCGAAGTGCGGTTTCGACCGAAGAAAGCCGGGGAGTATTGGCTAAACGGAAAACAGAAAACCTACTTCGGCCAGATGTTGATCAGTACCACAGATTCCACAGCACGTCACTGGAATCCGAAGGACAAACATCATCAGCTTGACTCCGCCGGCGTGAATTCGCAACGACTCCCTGAGAGAAAGGTTAGATGCTTGCCTTTGATTAAGACTTGATCAGGATTAATTTTAGGGATAGGAACGGAAACTATCTCCAGTTGATGGGGCTGACACAAACATGCTTGAGGTCAGTGTGTCATCAAGCGTTAAGCAATAGACGCGCAGGGTCCAATCAGGAACGTGGGCCTCACAGCATGGTAACAAACAGCATCCATTGCATCCATAATTGCTTTGAATTGCAAGGATTCAGTGTTTAGCCGAGGAAGTTTAAGTATGGGTGAGGGGGGAAAGCTTGACCAGAGCGGGGTTAAGGAAGAAAGACGTGCGAGCTCTCTGTGATGCTCTTTAAGGCATGAAGCAACCAATCCCAAATTCCCAGCATGACACCGGCCCTAAGTCATATAGGATCCGTATCTCGCGGTTTGGTAGGGCTGAGTTGTACATATCTTAGTCTAGCGTGTGAGGTCGTGAGAGGAGAAGATAACGAACAATTGATAACAACTTGCGGTCCCTTGCCATTTAGATTTAGAAAGAACAAAAAAAGTATCTGGAGGGACAACAATATTCCTTCTAGCCGACTCGAACGACTGACCTCGTCATGTCATCAGTATTGTTAGACACTCGATGTACTAGTGACGCGCTCTACCAACTGAGCTAAGAAGGACATATTCAGAGGAAACATAGCGACATTAAGATTAACCCACCTTTCACGTGATTGGGTGATAAGCTATATAGCGCCGATCCCGATGAAATGTTGACTCCGAAAAAATTGTTGAGGGTTGTTGCTTTTTGACATTATGTCTGACGAACGATTGAGTCGAGTCGTCGGTCGACTTCAGAACTTACCGTCTATCTCACTTCCAACAGATTATCCTCGACAGACTGGATCAAACAAAGTCATCGAAGCAGCTCATGTTGCTCAGCTTTCGGATCAGACGTCTCTTAGCCTGCTCAAGCTCGTATTATACACAGAGGATGAAGATCTAGATGAAGAGGAGACAGATTCATTATCAGACAGGCCATCTGCTTTCCATCTTTTGCTTGCGGCCTTTACTGTTCTTCTTCATCGTTATACTGGCGACACAGACATCGTAATTGGTTCATCTTCAGCGTCTGTACGCGAACCCTTGATCCTACGACTTGGTCTCGATCCAACAGACCCTTTCTGGGGAATCGTCCGACGAGTTCAGCAAATCGAAAAGGAAGCAGAGGCAGATGCTCTTCCATACGATGTTGTTACTCAGGCCTTGAATCGGGACAAAGAAGAAAGTCTGGATGGACCCCTGTTCCGAGTTCGTTTCTTCGATGAAACAGACGAACCCACCGAGAACTTTATCAGGACAACCAGCATCACATCTGATCTCACCATTTTTGTTACACGTCCTCCTGCGTCCACTAGGGCAGCTTTGGCTCCTCAAATCTCCCTCCGAATTATTTACAATTCACTCCTCTTCACCGCTTCCAGGATATCGACCATCGTTGATCAGCTTTCCGCTCTCCTTCGCAAAGCTGCTTCTAACCCACTCGCCACTATTGGCTCGATACCTCTCATCACTCCAGCTCAAAAGGCCAAGCTCCCTGATCCAACGGCCGACCTCGATTGGTGTGGCTGGAAGGGTGCCATCACCGACGTTTTCACCAGAAACGCCCGCGAGCACCCTGATCGCCCCTGTGTTATCCAAAGTGTTGCATCTGCTACACCCGGTGCACCACAAGAAAGGGTCACCTTTACCTATCAGACGATCCTCCGAGCAGCGAACATTCTTGCCCACCATCTCATCAGGAATGGAATCCAACGGGAGGATGTAGTTATGGTTTATGCTCATCGAAGCGTCGACCTTGTTGTTGCAGTGATGGCCGTTCTCAAAGCAGGTGCCACATTTTCTGTAATCGGTGAGTTGTGATGCATTGTGATGCCGTATTGGTGATTGCCCCCTTTCTCATTCTCACCACCATCACGCAGATCCTGCGTACCCACCCTCCCGCCAGATCATCTATCTTCGAGTAGCTCAACCTCGGGGCTTGGTTGTTCTCAAAGGCGCTGGTGTTATCAGTCCTTCAGTTCGTGAATTCCTGTCAGAGGAATTGAAAATCAAGGTTGAGGTACCAGCCCTCGAAGTCTTCCCAGATGGTGGCATTTTCGGTGGTTTAAATGCCAACTCGGAGGATGTTTTGAAAGAACACCACGAGTTGGGCGACACAGACCCTAACGTAGCACTGGGCCCTGATAGCGTTGGAACCCTCTCATTCACCAGTGGAAGCACCGGTATCCCCAAGGGAGTCCGGGGTAGGCACTTCAGCTTGACCCATTTCTTCCCTTGGATGGGAGAAAGGTTTGGGTTGGATTCAAACGCCAAATTCACTATGCTTAGTGGTATTGCCCATGACCCCATTCAACGAGATAGTAAGTTTCGCATTTGCATGTTTTTCTTTCATCTCTAATTCCGTCTCAGTGTTCACTCCCCTGTTCCTCGGTGCCCAGCTACATGTCCCAACAGCAGAAGATATTGGTACTCCAGGCCGACTTGCTGAGTGGATGGCGGAGAGCGAGGTTTCGGTAACCCATCTTACCCCTGCTATGGGTCAGCTTTTGTCCGCCCAAGCAACACGCCAAATTCCTACGTTGCGCAACGCCTTCTTTGTTGGAGACGTCCTCACCAAACGCGACTGTCTCCGTCTTCAAGCTCTCGCAGCCAATGTCAGGATCATCAACATGTACGGAACCACTGAGACCCAACGTGCTGTGTCCTACTTTGCCATTCCTCCTGTCTCGGAGGATTCCACATTCCTGCAGACTCAGAAGGACATCATGCCCGCAGGTCAAGGTATGATTGACGTTCAGCTTCTTGTCGTGAACAGGAACGACCGTAACCTGTCCTGTGCTATCGGAGAGGTCGGAGAAATCTATGTCCGCTCTGGAGGTTTGGCAGAAGGCTATCTCGACCAAGCTGCCTCTGCAGAGAAATTTGTGGAGAACTGGTTTGCTGTCAATTCTCCACCAAGGAAGGACACTATCTTGCACCCACCACATGGATTTGCTGGTCCTGAGGCACGGTATTGGAAGGGCATTCGCGATCGCATGTATCGATCTGGAGACCTTGGCCGGTACCTTCCTGATGGAACCGTTGAGTGCACTGGCCGAGCAGATGACCAGGTCAAGATTCGTGGGTTCCGTATCGAATTGGGTGAGATCGACACGCATCTCAGCCAACACCCCTTGGTCAGGGAGAATGTTACGCTGGTAAGGAGAGATAAGGATGAGGAGAAGATCTTGGTCAGTTACTTCGTACCACTGGAAGCTGCCTCGCTGGCCGACTACGCTAGTGACATTCCCGACGAAGAAGATGAAAAGGGTCTCGTCAAAGGGCTCAAGAAGTACAGGCGTCTCATCAAAGATATCAGGGAGTACTTGAAGAAGAAACTGCCTAGTTACAGCGTTCCAACCCGTATGTTGTTTTTCGTCTCGTCGTTATTTTATCTGACTTGAGCCTGTAGTCTTTGTTCCTCTGGTCCGCATGCCCCTGAACCCCAACGGCAAGATCGACAAGCCTGCTCTTCCCTTCCCCGATACTGCACAAGCCACATTCTCTGCGACCTCAGCCGCTAATGCGCCAGACGCATCTACCCTTTCACCCACGACAATCACCATGCAGAAGATTTGGTCGAACATCTTGCCCAGTGCACCCTCACCTATCCCCTTGGACGAGTCTTTCTTCGACCTTGGAGGTCACTCCATTCTTGCTACTCGTCTCATCTTCGAGATTAGGAAGGTCTTCGTTGTGGAGGCTCCTCTTGGTCTCATCTTCGAAGAGCCAACGCTTAAAGGCCTTGTTCGAGCTGTTGATCGACTTCGTAATGCCGACCTTGGAATTGATTACAAGGAGGATACTACCCAGCCCAGCGCAGGTCTTACTGTTCCAGGTGCTGTGCCTACAAAGGCAGCCGTTCCTGCGCTTGAGTATGGCAAGGATTATGAGGCTTTAGTGAAGAAACTTGCAGACAGCTATCCGTCGGTTCCAGCAGACTTCAACGAGCGTCCTGTTACAGTGTTTTTGACTGGTGCCACTGGATTCCTAGGTGCCTTTGTGCTTCGTGACTTGTTGGACAGGGAAGAAAGTGTCAAGAAGGTCATCTGTCTGGTTCGTGCGAAGAGCGTTGAACAGGGCGTCGAGAGGTTGAAGGAGTTGTCCACCGACAGAGGAGTATGGGACGACAAGTGGATCCAGACCGGTCGACTTGAGGTTGTAATTGGTGACCTTGGCCTTGACAAGTTTGGCCTTGCAGATGAATGGGATAGAATTGCATCTGAGGCAGATGTAATCTTGCACAACGGTGCCCTGGTAAGTTAACACCTCTAATTTCAACTGTGCACCTTTTCTTATACGCTCTGTAGGTTCACTGGGTATTCCCTTACGAGAAGCTACGTGCTGCAAATGTTCTTGCTACACTCACTGCCATCGAATTGGCATCAACTGCAAAAGCCAAGTCGCTTGTTTTCGTATCCTCGACTTCAGCTATCGACACGGACTACTATGTTCAATTGTCCGAGTCACTCTCCCGCGAAGCCACAGCCATGCGTGGTGTACCAGAATCTGACGATCTGGAGGGGGCTAAATCAGCACTCAAAACAGGGTATGGACAGAGTAAGTGGGTGTCTGAGAAGCTCCTCTTTGAGGCCGGTAAACGCGGCTTGAGTGGGCACATTGTGCGACCCGGATATGTTGTCGGAGATTCTACCACAGCAGGTGAGTTATATCAAGAATCGCAGCAATGGATCTTCCTGAGTGCAATGTGAAACTCCTTTTTAGTGACCAACACGGATGATTTCATCTGGCGTCTTGTCAAGGGCTGTGTCCAACTTGGACTTGTGCCGGACATTAACAATACAATCAACATGGTTCCTGTGGACCATGTTGCGCGGGCAACTACTCTTGCAGCTGTTGCACCTCTACCTGGCGCCCGTCAATCCGTCCTACACATTACCGCACGACCTACACCTACATTTAACGGCATGCTGTCTTCACTCTCGACTTACGGCTTCCTCACAACCCCATGCGAGTACATCATTTGGCGAAGGAAACTGGAGCAGCATGTTATGGAGGTGCAAGACAATGCTCTCTTCCCCTTGCTTCACTTCGTTTTGGATGATCTGCCCACTAGCACCAAGGCACCAGAGCTGGACGACTCAAATACCGTTGCTTTGCTCCAGCAGAGTGGCGACAAAGCGTCTGCGACTGTGGATGAAGAAACGATGGGATTGTACTTGGCTTGGTTGATTGGTGCTGGATTCCTTCCAGCCCCATCTGCCGCTTCACCACCCAAGGCGCTACCTGAACTCAAACATTCGGGCGTCATCAAGGCTGCTGGCCGTACAGGCTTGTAGTGAGATCTCCACGAAGAAATCTACTTGAAATTCAAAGTCTCCGACAAAATAAACTGTTTGCGTTGTATATCATATCTAATTTATTTTGATCTTCAAGTTTATTGTGGTCTGGCTGCTTTTTACAATGGGATAAGTGAAACAAGTTGGTAGGAAAAGTACAAATCACATATGTACACTATTGCGTTGAATGTTATATTTTTTACAAAGCTACAAGCGATTTGAGATGTTTAGACGTGATAATGGTGAAAAAGTGTTGGTTACATTTGAGCATATGAATGAATGGTTATGGCGTTTACTAAAAAGCATTGGACTTGAAAAGAAAATGACAAGAATCGAAATCGGGTCCTGAAAGAGGCTTTAACCTCTGAAATCGCGGTCGATGAAGCTCATCGCGCTAGTGCTGCTCATGTACCCATCGGAATCATCGTGAAAAGAGAAATGGCTCGATCCAGGCGACGAAGGCAGAGAAAAGCGAGCGAGGGACGATACAATGGACCAGTCACTCTCAAATCCTGTATCGTAGCTGCTACCCGGAGAATGAGTGCTTGAACTAGCAGCACTCGACGAGCTGGAGACAGAGCTGGTCCTGTCACGATAGTTTTGCATAAGCCTGCGACGTTTTGAGGGGCTATTGGTGGTTTCTGCTTCAAGAAGGTCCTGAGCAGCGGTTGTCGATGATGCGGATTCTCGTATAGTCTCCGTACTATGAGTCCTTTTCAGAGAGCGGTCTTCCAACCTAAGGAGTTCTTCCTGCTCCCAACGATGACGGCTAAGAACTTCATCCCATAGGGACTTGGGTCTAATGCGATAATACCCGCCCAAGTCAACAGACCACTCCATTGCAAGCATGGCAAGATAATGCACGTCTTTCCATTCGTGGCCCACAGGACTGAAGAATGCGCGTCTTCGCATACCCTCCTGACTAAATCCGCTGCACAAAGGGTAAGTAATGCAACTCATCAGCGGTAAGAACAGTACCTACGCGTTAGCCAGAGTCTGCAACGAGTAAAGCTTGTCTGGGTTGTCGACGACAATAGACTGGATCCGATGACAACCATGGTCACGGAAGGCGACTGCAACTACTGCGTCCAAAGCATCCGAGAGATTGGGGCGATGTCTGTGGGCTGGGTCTACATAAAATCCAAGCATACATTCTCCAAGGTGAAGAGGATCCTCGTAGTTCTGAGAAGTGGAGAGGTAAATTAAGCCAATTGGATTATACTTCTCGTATTTCGTTGTGCACATGAAGGGCTCTGGGGATAGTTCCCTGGGTTCAGGGGCAGGAGGTGCACTATGAGACTTGGGCTTGGGCGGTGGTATGGGTTCCGGTTCTGGTTGTTCCAATCCCGCTCGAATCCTGAGCTTTTTCTGGTACTGGATAACCCGTTCAAGACGCAGCTCGTTTCTGATGCGGTCCGCATTTCTTTGGCGCTCTTCAACAACGAGTGGGTCATCTGCGAATGGATCTATTGCACCGCCTTTCGCTCCCCGTTTGCTTGCGGATTTTATAAGTGGCGGATTGAGATAATCGTTAACCCTTTGCATCTCTTGAGCGACGCTACGCTTTTTTTCCCGTTTTCGTGGTGTAAATGCATGCGCTTCTTGTGATTCTTCTGAGTCTGAGAAGTTGAATAGCTCGTCGTAATCCTCATCGGAAGGTAATGTTGGTTCCGGTATTTCGGGTGGTTGAATGAGAGGGACTTTACAGTCACTGGCAGGGGGAAGGGGTAACCTCTCTGGACCCTCCAATATGTGTAGATCGTCTGGGTCAGGTGTATTTCGTCCAATGATTTCGCGCACGTTGCCGTTGAGAAGCTTCTCGTCTCTGATCATGTTCTCCTCTATTTGTTCGTCATAAGCTTCCTCCCAAAACGCGTCAATTTCCTCTTTGCTTAGAGATGAAATGTCTTTGGTTATCAGAGGATGGTGGAATGGCTAAATGACAGACATTCATGGGCATTATTGCATCACAACATGGAAATTAAGGAAGACATACCTCAACATCGAAGCTTGTCGAAGCGCCCGGATTTCCCTGGTTAGGTACTTCATCGTAATCTCCTGAACCTCGTATTGCGATTACTCCAAACCATAAAGAGCAGGCCGCGAATGTTAGTAGGTCCAGGTTTCCACAAGCTGGCTCAACAGTGACTTGTTTCATTTGGCTGAAGTACTCCTCCAATGTGTCAATGTGCTCGTCTTGTTTATCCAACCCCTTGGTCACGAAAACCGGCTTCGGTTCATGCACCTTTGCGGGTACTTCTTTTGCGGTCATTTTCAAGAGCAAGAAGAGATGGAATGTGGGGGGAAAGAAAGAGCAAGTAGAACGGGCGTCTTTCTTGACAGTGAGAAATATAACTGCCTCGAGGACCTAAGGCATGACTCAAAAGTCATACGGTGTTCCCAGTCCTCCACAGCAATATATATTGAAATGTATTGCGAGTTTGCCGCCCTCGGGTCATATCCCTGTTTGAGTCACCCATCAGCAAGGTTATATAAATCCAATTGATGGACGATGTTGTCGGACTGAACCTTCACCTGCTGATAAGAATGTGAAATTCTTTTTCAACTCAATGGTTTTCTACACGATGCGTGTCTGCAGTAGATATATGACTCAGTGACGCATCCGCTGCGGGACACAGCCAATGCAGTGTTCTTGAGTGCCATTGGACTGCCGAGTGGGGAATAAATTCTTAGTTTATTTTTAGAAAATATCATGCAGTTGGAGTTAATGCGCGATTTGATAGGAATGTCAATTTTGGTCGTTCGTGGTTCAGACTCAGGCAAACAAGAATGTGCTCAACAGGTGGTGCATAGCATATTGGGCATATCGATATTGTATAATGTGATGCGAGAAAGGGAGGCATGTCATGAAAACACATAAGAGTACATTTACTAAAGGAAATTTTAGAGAGAACCCAAGAGGAAATACGAACGAGGAACATACGAAAGTAAGAGCGGCACCCTTGGTCTTCTTCTCTCCTCCAAGCTCGAAACTTTGTAGATGAGTTTGAGCAAGTTTGACAGACAGAAGCAGATAAACGTGACATACTGTTTGCAACGCTTGAGGGCGAGTTGCATTTTGTACTTGCACACAGTGCACTCCAATCTCAGCACAACTTTCTTCGTTGTCTTGGCCTATATTTGAAGGAGCACGATCAACGCCTGTACCAGGTAATCTAGGACGGTTCCACGCACCTTCTTGTGGAAGACGGGCTTAGTCTGACCACCATAACCTGACTGCTTCCTGTCGTAACGGCGCTTTCCTTGCGCGAAAAGGGAATCCTTGCCCTTCTTATATTGGGTCACCTTGTGGGGGCTAGATGCACAATTGTAAATTCAACTGTGTAACATAACGAGACATGATGCAGGCGTACGTGTGCTTTTTGCAGGTCTTGCCCTTGCAGTCTACAAATCAAAAACTCCATGAACTTCCAAGCGAGATCTTCGATTGGCCATTACTTACAGGTCCTTCGAGTCCTATGATTCGCGATAAGCCAATTAAGCCTGCATTCATCAAGAACAACGACATCAACACTCACTTGGGGATGTTGACCATGTTTGCGGATGGCGGCGACGTCGACTGGCTTACCTACTGGACTTGTGTTGATGCTGAGGGAAAACCGGAAATCGCCGAACAGTGCAGAGCTGTACAGTTCACGAATTTAGGGTTTGTCGGAGTTTCAATCGGCTCCTTCGGCACGTAGAGTCCTCTAAGCTCTCTCTTCAATTCTACTGTCAAGTTGTCCGAACTTCGCTCCAAAAAGTATCAGCTGAGAGAGCTCCTTTCGTAGATTCTGGAGAATGAAGGAATAACCAGGAAATTTAATTTCCTTTTTTCTCAGTTTTTATTTGGAGATTTTTCAATTGGAAGTGATGTCAGAACATCCTTGGAGAACGCCTACCATCGTCGTGCAACTGCTGTTTGCGCTTATACAGGAGAGAAAACTGCAAAATCCTTCTATAGGACGCTATCTATACTTAAGCCAAAGTATTCGGAGAACTACTTCCCTGATTTTGTGAGTCATCAGGGGGACTAGAAAGGAAAGCATGCTTTTATTCGTTGCCTTTCAGAAAGAACTCTTATTACTTACACTGATGACCAGATGTCAAAGGCTATGAAGTTGGATATGCCTTCTCAAGATCCTATATTCCCTTTCGAAGTCTTTGGTCGCATTATCGAAGTTATCGCCGATACTCCTCTAACAAATGGACCACTTATGCTTGACCCAATCGCCACCATCAAGCAGTGCTCACTGGTTTGCCGAGCTTTCATGCACATGACAAGGCCATACATCTTTCGTCGGGCGGAGCTCTCATTCCGAAAGGCGAAGGAGGCACATCTCCAAAGGCTTCTCCAGATTTTTGAAGCCGAACCAGACCGTCGAAACCACATAAGGGAGCTGCATCTCAATTTCGAGCAGTATTTGGGCCAGCCAGCCCCTCTGCTCGAGTTGGAGCGATACAACGATCTACTGCTTCACAGCCCAAACATCCAGGATGTCACCTTATTTTATTCATCCTCCATGTACGAATTTTTCATGGCACCAGACCACATAACTTCTTTCTGTAATCGCATCCTCGAAGCATATTCAATTAAAGGCACGCTGCGTTCATTGACCGCCAAAAAGATTGACGGCCTTCCTTATGATATCCTTTTTGCATCTGACTCTTTCCAACGTTTATCCCTTGATCGATGCAATTGGCCCAAGGTGCTGACGCCCGTTACTCATCTTACTGTCCTCAGGTTGAGGAAGATCTATACCCTTCCTATTAACATCCTTCAGTATTTCCCCAATCTGGAGGAACTCAGTCTGACATCCATGTCATTCAATACGGACCCTGAGAACAACGATTATCCGGAAACCACACTCAGACCATGCCTTGGATTGACAGCACTCTCACTATCTACTCACACGGATGAATACGGCAAGTTGTGTTCATACCTTCGACAACACGGAGAAAAATATGATCAAGGACCTTTCGATATGCTCAGAAACGTACAGGTCGATATCGTGTATCCTATAGTCGATGATATGATCGCCGTCAGCGACCTTTTCCTTTCCATGTCGTCTCTTCGTCATATCTCGATAACAAGTATGGCTTTTCTACTTTATCTTGCGCACTTACTTATAGCCTTATGTTCCCGTTCTTGTAGTGGAGCTGTCTCGGGCTCGGGATAGGTTATCACTCCAAGAATATCAGATTGACGAGCACATTGCCGCTTTACCAATGCTACAAAGCCTGAACCTTGTTTTCAAAATGTTCCCTTGGAACTCGTCGTACGCTCCAACCGTCGAAAGCCTAGCGTCGATGTTTCTATCTCCGAATCCTCATAGCCCCCTTCGACATTTTGAGCTTCATTTATACGTTGAACCTCTGGGACGACGGCAAGTGATAGAGCCCTGGTCACACCTCTCCTTGTGGTGCTACAATTGCCTGTGTTTCCCAAACTTTGAAAAGTTAACGCTGAAGCTGACCCATATCATCGAAGATGACGCTCAGGAAGAATCCGATAGACTTCGTCTACACGTGGGCGAAATGCAGGCCGCGATAAATAGCAAGAGCAATTTAAAGTGCGTAATGACCACACTGGAGACGGATGGCGATATCAGCAACACTGGCACATCCTGTGCCACGATTGTGGCTCGCCTTCAGCGAGAATGTACTGTTTAACCGAAGCGTTTTTCTGGTCCAATAACGTCCCATAAAAGAGTAGCAATGTTTGACTATCTGAAAGTAGAGCCGAATGTCACATACATATTATTAGTTAGCAGTTCAGACGTTGGTTAATTAGCTGGTTAAGGGTAACTATAACTTGTAAATTGAAAGTAACTTTACCAGATAACCATAACTATAACATAAATGTAATTGAAACAACTCGAATTTGCCTCGAACAATGGCGCCGGCTCTACATTTCCTCATAAAATGCTGTGGTCTGACTCCAATAGGAGACCAGGTCCTTCTCTTCTTACCACCATCATCCATGAGTTCACTGATGCGTCCAAACCTTGTCCTAACCCAATCCGAACCTCTCAGGCCAAACGCCAAGATATTGACAAGCTCAAAGCCTCGAAACATGAACGTGAACCCTGGAAGTTCTGTGCTGCTTGACCATCACTTACCATCATCGCGGAACAAAAATGTTGGATCATGGGCCCATCTTCCCTTCAGAGATATTTACCAGCATTATCGAACATCTTTTTGAAGAGGAAGCATCCTTGGGCAGAAGATCAGATGTCTTGGCCTCCATCCGAGAGAAAGAACGGCTGGCTACTATTGATGCCTGCACTCATGTCTGCAAGGCGTTCAAGTATATCTGCAGGCCATTCTACTTTCGACAGGTAGAACTTGGATTTAACGAGAACACCGCCGGCCAACGGCGCTTTGATCATCTCCTCCAAAGGATAGATACGAATCCCGAGATCGTGCGATACATACGTGCCCTGCGCATCGATTGGAAGGGCACACCACCAGGAGCACCAACGCCACAGTGCAACAACCGTGAAGACCTTGCCCAGCGGATGAATTTTCTCCTTAATATCCCCAATCTTCAATCCCTTTCATTGTGCTTTTCGAAAGTATCACAGGAGTTTAATCTACCTTCTGCCCTCGAAGTCAAAGCTTTCTGCAACCGCTTGATAGATTCTTATACCAGCTTGACAGTCACAAGGTCTACAACTATTCATTCTTTTCATGCCCAAAAGGTTGCTGGATTGCCTTACGACAAGATCCTTGCTTGCCCAACACTTCATACCTTCAGTCTAGACAGGTGTCTGTGGCCGGTATTAAAGCAACCCGTCTCTCACCTTGCTTCACTGAAACTACGGAAGATATCATCATATATTCCCATTTCCAGTCTGCTTTATATGCCAAACCTCACCGAGCTCAGCTTAGACTCAGCATACTTTAACGACGATCCTGCTGATCACAATGGTCAACCTGAGCTCCGCACACCTCTTAGACCACCATATGGCCTAAAGACAGTGACTCTGCATACAGCTATTGGTCTGACAGATCAATTTCATATATTTGCGAGCGAAGCGAAGCAATTTCCGTTTCATGATGCACGGCTT
>NHTK01005792.1:0-17887 GCA_002938355.1 Panaeolus cyanescens | reverse complement strand
GCAGCGCGTGCCCCATGCGAAGCATGGGCAAGCCGAAGGCTTGTGAGATCAATAACGTGTGAATATATAACGTAAGCAACACAAACTCGACACATCCTCCTCCATCCTTATTCCTTTCCACTATTTATCGTTGATTTATCGCCCCATAAAAAATAGTATACCGTTCGAATATATCAGAAATCTATTAAAAGTATTATTTGAGGAATCGACTTTCAGTGCAAGGTTTTGACAATCACGAACTGGATCAATAATGTTGTGGGAGCCGATAGCGTAAGCATCATCACCCTATTTTGAGGGTGCTTTGTTCTCTTTCATCGCCAGTTCCTTTCATACAACTGTTCAACGACCTCTGCCTGTAAAAATCAGCGGCCATTCGAAAATGATGGACCCAAATTCTTTGTATCGAGCACACGGAATGGTGCCACCGAGGACGGCAGCGCAAAGAGGCTTACAGCCTAAATTTGTCAAGTTTGCACCAGGAGATAGGGGCGATCACCTGCCCGACATATTCTTCGAAGGTGCGTTTCATTCAAATTGCATTCTACACTTCCTCTCAGAAGTTTGACGCTCAACGTTCATCTTTAGACCCTCGAGTTCATAAGCCAAAGCCAGGTCCTCTTGGTCAGATCCACGCATGGGGTCTCCTTCCAGTAAGCGTCCTTTCATGATCTCGGGGTTCCTTCGAAGAGTCACAACCGTCAACAGTATACCTATCCCCCTGAATATAAGACGGACCCATCTCCACCAGATGCAACAAACAACCCCGCTTGTGCGCACTGTTTTATTAAGATGCCCGTCTTCGCTCCTCATTCCTCTCATCTCCACCACAGACGATGGTTTACAGTCCATGATTCGCCAAGTTGAGTCGTAATTATACAACCATGTATTGAAATTTACACATTAGCAGATGACTACTCAGTCCTTATATGCATTTGGGAGACATGTAAGGCCAGAGAGGCAGTTTATGGAAGTCATTATAGACAGAAAGGTACGTCTGCCTCGTCAATATACTCATTGTTAGTCTGTCTTCAGCTCAAATAACTTCGAAAAACGATAGAAAAAGGAGCTGAAAAAACACGATTTCAATGGTCTTGAGAAATGTGATGTTATCTGTAAGATCTTTTTGACGTACGTGATTTTTTTTTCTTCCGTTGTACCCCCGCCAAATCAGCGATCGAATTACTTCCGTTTCTTAGTGGAATGCTCGACAAACATGGAAACCCCCGAATCTGGCGACGATTCAAAGTCTCGGCTGGCATCAGTCTTCAAGCGTTACAAGATAAGGTTGTTGCTCCGCTGATGGGGTGGTATGTGACTTCGTGCTTGCCCAATTCTCATTTTTTAATTCTACCCCCGTTTTCCTCTTTTTCTAGGGTTCGAAATTTACACTGCTACACTTTCACGGACTTTAGAGATGGCGCGTTATTTGGACCCGAGGTAATATCCTTCTAACTTGAAACCCAAATATTTTTACCATAACTCTTTTGCGCAGCATTCGTCATCCATTGATGTTGCCCACAAAGCACAGGTACGTCACTGTTTTCGTCTATATTTCTAGCGGTACAGAAGACCTTGTAGGTTGGATACGAGTATCTTCCCGACGATAGGTATGTGGTTTCCTTTTATAGACGCTCTGATGAATCTCAAACTGAACGATGGCAATTCTCAGGTATAAGTTCGCCCATCTTTTTAGTAAGGAGGGAGACGAAGTGGGGTACCTCTACGATTTCGGAGATAAATGGTTTCATCAAATTAATGTGAGAATCCCTCCAAAATCTATAAAACTCGTAGCTGAGACACTTACGCCTATTTTAGATCGAGAAGATCATTCCTCCTGAACAGTCCACGGGTGCTGTGGAAGTCCTCGAAGGCAAGGGAATGTGTCCAGGAGGTACAGCTTTTGTTGTGAGTTATCTTTAACAGCACTGACGTTTGCCATAGAAAATATGAAAGGGTGCCTGAATTACATTGACACGCTGGAAGATTACGATAAAGGAAACACGTCCAAAAGGTAACCGGTAAAGTCCAAGTCGTTCACCTGTCGCCGCAATATGATTCATTATTCACCACGAAATGTAGGGCGCAAATAGCTCTCCAAGTATTACAATCCCCGAATTACAAGTCGTTCGGCAAACCAATCGCCCAGTTTGACCCATCGAGCTTTGATCTCGTCGCGACCAAAGCTCGAGTTGCAGAGGCATTGAACACCACCAACTCAGTTCGCACAGGCGCTAAGCAGTTCACCGTGCCTTTCGTCCCACAGAGCCAGGCATTTCATAACCAGACGTGGTTAAGGGATAATGTTTCGTTTGTCATGCAGCATGACGACGACGATACCACAGGAGCGGGGCATTGGCGAGAAACCATGAGTGAGACGAAGGATAAGTTGAGGGTTGCAGTGTGTGCTGCGTGTGGAAAGCCAGCTTCTGCAGGCGTGGATCTGAAGACTTGCTCGGGCTGTCGAAAAGTTATGTGAGTATCTCTACTCGAACTAGTTGACGAGATAGCTCAAGGTCTCCTTTTATTTTTTATCTGGCCAGGTACTGCTCTGTTGCGCATCAAAAAGACCACTGGAAGGTCTTGCACAAAAAACAGTGTACGAAAGAATTCCTGAAACAGAAGGAGGCATCACAAGCAGATCGAAAAGATCAATCTCACCCAGCGGCAGCAATAGACGTTTTGGCTCGAAGCCTCAAGTTGGACGATTTAGATTGAGGGGGTTACGAGCTCTCCAGGTTGAACTGCCAATGTAATTTTTCGGCTTTTTTTTGTGCACTTGGTACCATTTCACTTTGTATACATCTTCAATTACGCACCTGAATGAACCTCTGCATCCGTTCGGGAACATATTCCGAGTGAACCTTCTTTGCAGTCGCCGCATTCTACCCCTCGAATAGTAACCATGCCTCATTCTCCGTCGAAGGCTGACCATTTCTCAAGTTATGGAGTCATGTAGATCAAACTATCGTGGTGATACAAATAGGGGCTAGTCAACCTTTTTGCGTACGATGGCGGGAATATATCAGGTAAGCAATTATAATTACTCTTCGTCTGATGCGGTTGCCTGGTTTCAGCTTGGTGTCGCCTTGCTCCCTATTATCTATCAGTGATCACATCGAACTGTGCTAATGCTATTGAGTCCACCCAATACAGATGCGGCTGCCATGTACAGGCAGTATGGCATGACTCCCAAGGTCACTGCCGCTGACCGAGGAGTCCGACCCAAGTTTGTCAAATTTGCTCCAGGCGACAAAGGAGAGCATCTTCCTGATGCCTTTTTTGAAGGTACGAGCTCTTTTTTTTTCATTATCCAACATAAAAAGTGAACTGAACTTTGTCAGATCCACGTACCTTCCAGCCCAAACCAGGAATGCTGGGTCAGATCCATTGCTGGGGCATCTTCCCTGTTTGTATTTTCAAATCATGTTGCGACTTTGGTTTTTGACGGAAAAACTCGACAACACAGTACGATATTCCAGAGAAATTACCGAGTGGAAGACCGATTCCAGAAGATGCCAAGAATTGGCCAGACTGTAAGTCATTTCAAGCCCTTAGAATGTAAAACCCACTGACACCGATCGCAGTCGATGGCCTGATGTCTATGCTGAGACAGGTCAGCCATTTACAGCGTCCCCTGTGCCGATTTCTCACCAAAAGATAGATGAATCATCAAATGAGGTATACCAGGATCCCTAGCCCAGAGAAACAGTTTATGTCAGTACTGTTGGATCGCAAGGTGCGTGGATCACTTGGGGCGTGATTTCTGCATACTTGGATTCAACCCATTTCAATACATCTCTAAATGTTCTTCATAGAAAAAGCAACTCAAGAATCTTGACCTCAAAGGGCTTGAAAAGTGCGACGTTATTTGCAAAATTACGCTTTCGTAAGTAGTGTGTGGACTGTATACCTGTCGAGAATCCCATTGAATTTTCTCCGTATAGTGGCGTACCTGATAGCAAAGGAGAACCTCGAATCTGGAGGCGCTTCAAGGTGTCCGCTGGGATTAGTATCCAGGCTCTGCAAGACAAGGTCATTGCGCCTTTGATGGGGTGGTAGGTCACGATCATATCTTGACGGACCCGCTCAAATCCTCCTGGCAGGGTGCGAAACCTACATTGCTATACCTTTACAGATTTCAGAGACGGGTCTCTCTTTGGACCTGAGGTAGGTTTCTTCTCCAATTTCCACAAAGGCAGAGTTGAAATGGAAATGCATATGAATGACAGTATTCCACCTCCGTCGATTCGGTGCATATAGCAAATGTGCGTATTTCCTCCTCGTTGTCGTTCGAGATGCTGTCTAACATTGTTATAGGTCGGGCATGATTACCTCCCTGACCATAAGTAAGTCACTTATTAGAAACGCCCTCTTGCACGCTGCTTGCTAATCAGAAACCGAATATTAGATACAAATTTGCACATCTATTCGGCAAAGAAGGCGACGAGGTAGGGTATCTTTATGATTTTGGAGATAGGTGGCATCATTGCATCACAGTAAGGGTATTTCGATTGGTAGTCTCCGCCTCAGGTCTCATCATTTTACACAGATCGAGAAGATCATTCCCGCTGGAGAGTCAACGGGCGCTATAGAAGTTATTGATGGGAAGGGAATGTGCCCAGGAGGTTCGTTTTCATCATGTTGTCACGCTCAATCTTTATCTTGACGGAAACCAGAAAACATGGATGGGAGCATCAAATACGGAGAATTTCTGTTTGACTACGAGCAGGCTACCCCCTCGCAAAAGTAAGTGTTGAATTATTGGCGGTATTTGTCACCCAACAATGGACTGACCTTTTACTAGAGCAAAGATGAAGCGTGAGGTGCTCGAGCAACCTAACTACAAGAAATTCGGGAAACCACCAGCGCTTTTCGATCCATTCAAATTCGACATCGACGAAGCGAAAGCTCGGGTACAAGATGCTCTCAACACTAGTAGCTCGGTTCCTAGTGGGGCGAAAGAGTACCTGACGCCGATGGGCGCCATACAGCCAGAGATGTTTGGTGGTCCAGAAGGTCTAACCTTCCCCGTTATGATGAAGAATGACGATGGTTCGCGTGGGTTTTGGCAGGAGTTCGAGAAGACTACCAAAGATAGCCGCAAGGTTGCCGTATGTTCCGCCTGTGGAAAACCTGCATCAGCGGGTGTGGAGTTGAAGACATGCTCAGCATGTCGGAAGATTTTGTGCGTTCTACCTGCTTTGTGGATAACATTAACACTTATACTCAATGTCATTCGCCACTTGTTCCCATTTGATATAGGTACTGCTCCGTCGAGCATCAAAAAGCACACTGGAAGGCGGTTCACAAGAACAAATGTACTCGTGAATTCCTCAAGAAGTGACTAGTACTGACCGGTACTGACCAACCACTGACCCCTTTTCTTGCAATGTGTTTATGTACATAAATCAATACATTATTTTTGCCATATTCAAGTTGCGTCAAGCTATTACTTTCTAGTTAAGAGCGTACAAAAATCAACAAATAATTCATATAAGAAATATGGCATTGGAAGGATTTGCCAACCGCGAAAAATGCGTATGGTGTGATCTCGACGTATACTTCCTCACATTCTGCATTATTGTAGTGAGGATGATTAGGATAGGGTCGGAAACAAGACCTTGACGTCCTCCATCCTATATAAGGTAAGCAGTATACGTCCTGAGCTCCACCATCCTCGTTCTCAAGCTCTGTCATGGTCATTCCTCATTCCTTTCAACTCTGTATCGACCCATAGAGACTGGGGCACCTTTAATGATGCCATTTATCAAAGACTCTGAGAGCGCAGCCCCAATCAATCAAGTCTGGCTATCAGGCGTAGTAGGGCCTGCGACTGGCACCCACCCATGGCCAAGACTTCGAAGGTGAACACAAATTACTGTTCTTACTTGTTCACATACTAGTTTTACTCCACCAACTCGAGTTAGCGAGCCAAAGAGGTATTGTAAGATGACTCAGATCCATACGTGGGCCTCGATGTCCTTGATATCATAGTCACTCATGTCACCCATGGCCATGGCCAACAATCATCCAACCCGAAGCGCATAGAAACGACTTTGATCTCGTAAATGTGATGTCATCTGTAAGATACATATCACTTATATCCATCTGATTGTTTTCTTCCACATTACATAACACAAAAAAACCCTGGCGAAAATTACCCCCGCTTCTTCATGGAATCCCCGACTCGGAGAAGCATGGGGCCAAGTCATGAATAGTTCTGATTGTACGATTTAGATTTGGGATGTTTTTGATTCCAAATTTCAATGGGTCTATCAAAGTCATTCAAGAGGAATTCGAATAATTCAGACACTAGTGCTGTGTGCCATGGATATATCACTCAAAAGAAAATCTAGAAGATGTGGCGAATGTAATCTAATCAACGTAAAGGATTCAAGTGTCTTGAGCCTGTGTCGGCGTTAGTCTGAGACGCTCAGGCTCGAACTGGGCTCGAAGCACCAAAATGTCATGGGACGAGTTTACATGGGGGTAATATATATCAATTGGGGGGTACCGCCTTTGGGGATGTCTGGAGATGCGTCAGGACACAAGTTTGCGAGACAAAATCTAATGTCCTCCAAAACTGCGTGCCTGAGGGATGCATGATCATAAAAAGTGATATTTACCAAAGAAGCAATTAACAGGTGAACACGCAAAATTCCGCAGCACTGTATGTATAGCTATCATTATCATCATGATTGCCATTGATTGGGGTACTTCTACAATATGAAACAGAAATGGGATGATAGCAAGAAAGGGACAGTCCTGACAGTAGTAAGTATAAAGCTATGAATAGTAGCGATGTCGACGTCGTTGTTCAGCCTTGTACAGTTTTTTGAACCCCGTTAATTAACCCGCTTTCCGAATCCGAAGTGATAATACGGACAAGTGAACAAGTTGATTGAAGATATAGCCTTGGTTTCACATAGGTAAAGAGCGGTAAATGTGGAGTCCGAGATCTGAGACTGGGGGTAAGAACCTGGACAAGATTCTAGTCAGATTCTGTGATATAAGGTCATGTCCGCCGAGTCGAAACCGTGAGAAAAATTCGAGCCATCAAGTTACTGTCCCCCCTCATTTTACAAAATCCCGTACACCCGACTCGGACATCGATTCACAGTCAACAGCCTCTCAACTAAAGGCCTGTAAGTATATGATGTATCACAGTACATTCCAATGTCAGGGTCTCCAATTTCGCATCCCGGCATCCGTGACAGACTTGAAGTTCGAACAGAACATATTTTGTCATAACTCCAACTTGAAAGGGTTCATTCAATGCGAGATCGCATGAAACCAATCTCGATTGCGTCAATTTTAACGCCTTTTTTCACTAAGCCAGTGTCTGTGACCCCTCAGTTGTATAACCGAGCATGGGGGTAACAAGCCGTTGAAATGTATAAATACCAGTCATCTCAAGACGGTACTCATCCAGCGGTTCAACTTTTTCTTCTATTCGAAACCAGGTGAGGACCACTCTCATCCGGCTTTGTCCTCACGAATATCAATCTACCTTACTGCTTAGTAGCTAACTTACACTTTTTTCCGTACAGAAACCTGTTATAATGCAATTCAAGATCGCCACCGCCTTCACTGTCGCCGCTGTTCTTTCCGCCACTCCGGTCATGGCAGCCACCGCCCAGTGGTTTGCAGGTGCTGACTGCACCGGCACCCTTCTTGCCACCAGCAACAATGCCCAAGGTGCAGGATGCATCTTTTTAACGGGTGGTGTAACTGCAAAGTCCATCAGATTCACCAATGCCAATTTAATCAGGTTCTTCATCTCTGGCGGCCAGCACGATAATTGCTCCAATGGACCCCATGTGGTCCTCAGCACCGGGTCTGGATGTGAAACTGCTCCCCCTGGGTAGGTTGTCTACCTTAACCTTAGTGGATATGACGAGCTAACGGTGTCCAACGCAGTGTCAACTGGCAGAGCATCAATATTGATCCTTGATTAAATACCCAGCATAGAATCATACAGTCTTTATATGTAAATCTATGTAAATTGAGGTGTATGCGACATCTCTCTTTCAACCATTCATCGACCTAGGCCCATAAAAACTAAAAAAAAGAGGCAGTTTGAAAATATTCGACATCGACGAAGCAAAAGCTCGGGTAAAGATACTTTGAACACTAGTAGTTCAGTTTCTAGTGGGGCAAACGAGTACCTTACGCCGATGGGCGCCATACAGCCAGAGATTTTCATGCTTGACGGGACAGTACCTATATTAAATGGGAACAAGTGGCGAACGCCATTGAGTGTAACTGTTAATGTTATCCACAAAGCAGATAGCAGAACGCACAAAATCTTCCGGCATGCTGAGCATGTCTTCGACTCCACACCCGCCAATGCAGGTTCTCCGCAGGCGGAACATACGGCAACCTTGCGGCCATCTTTTATAGTCCTCTCGAACTCTTGCCAAAAAGCACACTGGAAGGCGGTTCACAAGAACAAATGTACTCATGACCCACTATCGACGACTTTTTTGCAATGTGCTTATGTCAATCAATATATTGCTTTTTCCCATATTGCGTCCGTCAAGCTATTACATTCTAGTTTAAAGCCTTTACATACAAAAATCACCAAATAATTCATATAAAAAATCTGGAAGGATCTGCGAACAATCACGCATACGGTGTGATCTCGACGTATACTTCCTCGCATTCTTCGTCATCATAGTGAGGATGATTAGGGACAGGGTCGTAAACTAGATCTTGACGCCCTCCATCTGTAATGTTTGGACACAAAGACCACTTAGTAGTGCTTCCGTGAATAGATAGTCGGGGGAAGCCAATGAATGGTCCATCAGGTGAAGCTGGGTTGGGCTGCCGCAGTCGAATTAGCGTGATTGAAAACAAATTTGAAATGAATCAAAATACCTTTGCGCAGAATTGGTTATAAGAAACAGTATTTTGTGGCGACGTAAAGAAGAACGTTTGCGCAGAGCCGATGACTGGTACTAATGGTCGTGAGTTGTAACTCAACAGCGCGCCGTCTATGAGGGGATAATTATAGTAGTCTGTATAAGGACATCCGCCAGTACACGTCTATCGGGATATCAGACACGTTAATAAATATAAAACGAAAGGCGTACCGCAATAATCGAGTACCACTCGGGATCAGTAGGGGGATTAGTTGGGATGTTGAATAACTTTGTTCGAGGGGTTAAAGCATTCCTCGGAACAGCGTACAGAACATTATTTCCAAAGGTGTATTGATCACGCCAAGTGATACAAGTGGACGTGCTCGGCGGCGTCGCTGCTGAATTAACGTACACCTGGAGGCGATTTCCAGCGCCGCACATTTGGAGGTTGTCGCCTGGGCAGGCAAAGTTGCAATCCGCATCGGGCATCTGTGTCCCATAAGGCATATAATTGTCACACCCTAATCGAGACGATGATTATACTTTCGAAGCAATTTGCCGTTCGAACTTACAACACTCGACACCATACTCTAAGCCAGCAAGGCCGTATCCTTCAGCTTCGCAGCGCTCTGTACATCTCTCAGCATTGTTCCCTTCGGGAATGGAGAAACGGAAAGCCAGAAGGCGCGTAGCTGAGTCCCTTTAATTGAAAAATCATGAACAAATATAGTACTAAACAGAACATAGACAGACTCACTGATAGCACGCCTTGTAGCTCCAGGTCCCTACCGACTGAGTGATAACGGGTGTGGGTGGGTCAGGTAGTGGATCAGTGTCGCGGTAAAGGACCATCCTATTGGCTGCACCACACAGTTCCGTTGGATCAGCGATACAAGGCAAATTACATTCAGACGAAGGTCTCAATGTAAGGTATGCAGGTTCATGACCACACCCTGGTCAAGAATACGTCGTTAGCGCTAGTTTGATATCTCCGAGTCGGATGGGCTGAAAAAACTCACAGCACTCAATGGCGTATTCCAAGCCTGCGTACTCGTATCCCTTGTCGTGGCATAGTGTGGTACATCCTTCCGCGCTGTTGAGGAAAGGTACTCGATAGCGGTCAGGCAGTACACGATTAACGATGTTGTCTCTGGAATAAAAGTGGTCGATCACAATGTTTGAAGTCATAATCAGTACACTCAACATACTCATAACATCCTTGGAATTCCCAAGCACCAACGGGGTCCTTGATAGTCGCTGATTGTCGCGCCTCCAAAGCTGGAGAACAAGATGCCTACCAAGCAATGAGCATTCTGCAATGCAGCGTAAATGGGATTAACTCACCAAAAGCGCCCCGGATGTTACAGCAGCGACCAAGCCAAGAGGTAAAATCATGGGTGAAAGTTGAAAAGCAAAGACACAATGCCTCGCCTGGTATTGCCCATCCCAAATCCGCTCTCTTTTATCTTCGAATTCCAGGCACCTGGGGAAAAATCGAGAGTTTATTCATCATCAAGTGGATATCCAAGTACAATACAATCCGAGATGCCCAAATGCCGCGCTGCGCAGCGTATCGTGATTTGGTTAACAAGCGACTTACACGCGCTCGACAGCGTCTGAGAAGTAGATGTTAACCCATATGCATTCAAGTTCCGAATCTGTTAAACAGTGATCCGAGTAGAATGAATGCGAGGACACGATTGTGCCTTGAAAACTTTAATCACACGAAGATTAAGCCGGGGCGGAATTGTGTGGGGCAACCAGGGGGCAACGGCGATGTCCTTTTTGGTGTGGATAACATGGCTTGATGAATGGGAATGTGGGGAATGTCAATGGGACGGATAGTTAAGCGAGACATTGACATCCACATTTAAATTCAATACTGGGGACTGATACCGCGACGGGAAGAAAGAAAATTCAGTCATTTTCATTGCAAAAGGGTAGAAACAGATACTGTCCAGATAGAAAGAGTAAAAATAACGTCCGAGAAAAACGACAGGTTTATGTACTCAAACAGCATAAGGGGTGACCTCGACAAAGACATCATGGCAAGCAGCTTTCACGTAGTGTGGATGATTGGCGATGGGAGAATAAACCAGATCACGGCGACCACCACCGTCGGTGATGTTTGGGCAAAGCGACCATTTGTCAGTGGCACCGTCGACAGCAAGTCGAGGGAAACCAATGAACGGTCCGTCAGGGGATGCGGGATTGGGCTTAAAATTTGAAAACAAATACTAAGCACCAGCCATTACATACACATCACCATTTCAATAAATGCTCACCTTCACGCAGAATTTGTTGTAAGGCACGGTATTTTGTGGCCAGGTAAAGTAGTATGTTTGAGCAGAGCCAACGACGGGTGCTAATGGAAGGGAGTTGTAGCTTTGCAAAACGCCGTCGGATGTTAAACCATAGTTGTAATAGTCAGTCCAAGGACACCCAGCTGGGCATGTCTAAGCTTTCAATTAGAACTAAGCACTGGCCAGAAAAAGCTATCCTTACCGCAATGATAGAATACCAGTTGGGATCCGTCTGTGGGTTAGTCCGCACATTGAACAGCTTGGTGCGCGGAGTTGTTGAAATCCTAGGTACGGCGTACAGAACGTTGTTTTGGAAGGAATAGATACCTCGCCAATTAATGCAGTTAAAAGGACTGGGAGGTGTTCCTGCGCTGTTGACATAAATCTGAAGGCGTGCACTAGCACCACAGTACTGTAGGTCGTCCCCAGGGCAAGTAAAGTTGCATTCGCTATCAGGCATTTTTGCGCCGTATGGGAGATAGTTGTCGCACCCTAGAAAAACTCGTAAATAAGGATCCATATAACTTGATACTATGCTGAAAGAGACGTACAGCACTCAGTCGCATACTCCATGCCAGCGAGCCCATATCCTTTAGACTGACAGAGAGCCGTGCAACTTTCAGCACTGTTGCCTTCTGGAACAGTAAAGCGGAAAGTCATGAGGCGTACACCCCAATCACTAGACGAAGAAACATTTGAATTCGGCCAAGGCTAATTAATTGGATTACTCACCGATAACAGCCCTTGTAATTCCATGTCCCAACAGACTGCTTGATTTGAGGTTTAGGTTTCGGCGCTGTGTCCTGGTAGAGAACCATGCGGTTCCCGCCACCACAGAGCTCAGTAGCATCTGCAGGACACGGGAAACTGCACTCGCTGTCCGGCCTAATAGTTTGATAGGCAGGCTGGTGATCGCACCCTAGCGATAGGTTTAGCTCAGAGGACTATCCAGAATGATGTGAGGACTTAGTACTTACAGCACTCTGATCCATACTCCAGACCTGCATATTCATAGCCCTTGTCGTGACAGAGTGTGGTGCATCCTTCAGCGCTGTTGCCACCTGGAACCGCATAGCGCAGACCAAGAACGCGAGAAGACACGGAATCCCTGCGCGTTTACAGTCAGAGGCGCAAAAAAAAGTTGGTTATACAACGCGGAACTCACTGGACGCAACCTTTGGATTGCCATGCGCCAACGGGGTTTTTGATGGTGGGAGCTTGACGAGCCTCAAGAGACGGTGTTGATGAGACCTAATAGAATCATAAGCAACTCGTAGTTGAAGAGGTAAGGAGAATGTTTACCAAGATAGCCCCAGAAACGATGGAGAGGAGACTGGCTCGTAGAAAAGCGATCATCGTCAACCAACCTGGCAAGTCGAGTGAGGTACGCCTACCCACAACCCTCACTCCTGCTGCACTTTTATCCCAGTCTTTGTAGCACACGGAAGGCACGTCGATGATGGTTATCACAGAAAAGTCAAAAGCAATTCATTCCGGGACACTGAATGAATGAATTTCAGAACGTCGCGTTTTAGAAGGCCATAACTCTCACCTTTTGCACATTCAAAACTTGACAGTTGCCGCTCACTGTCATCTTGGCAGTTGAATATACCCCAGAAAGCACACAATAGCAATTCAATAAAATTTTGACGGCCAGCTTCCTCGTTCACTGTCAATTGGAACCCTGGACAGACCGCTGCCCTCCCAAATTGGCCTGCTCGTAATGTGACAGTGAGTTCAAATTTTCAACACAGGGCACTCGTGAACTGACCATAAGTTAGAGATAATCCTATCATGTTGTTCACACAAATGGGTGTTGATTTCCAAGATTTTTGGCAAAGCATAGTCGAGGAGGTTGAGAGATTCAGAGAAGGTTTAATTTGATGTGGGAAGCCGTTGAAGGTTGGATTGAGGGCAATGTCAAACAAACCATAACAACGGCGGTCTCAAACTGACATCGATATCGTCGAACCTCGATTCGACACTTGCCATCTTTCCCCTACTTCAAGTCACCCTTTTTAACTCACAGACTGCTCACAATGCTCTCATGAAATAAACGTAAGCACTCAGACCACAATATATTTTTATGATAATCGAAAACAAGGATTAATTTAGGAATCGAGGGATGCTTAACCTTGCACGAGCAATTCAGGATTGCTCACTAGTACTAGTAATACATCTCTATCCATATCAACTCACATGCAGACTGGACGTAATGTGGGTTACTCGCAAGGGGGTGAAACACGACAGTGGGTCTCCCATTATCCGTCGTGTTATAGCACAAAGACCATTGATTGGTCTGTCCGCCAATCGCAAGGCGGGGAGAGCCGATGAAGGGACCTTCGGGGGACGATGGGTTAGGCTGAAAGATGTGAGCGTCAGAACTGAGAATCTATGGTTTTATTTCGAATTTCTGATCAAAGACTTACTTTGACACAATACTGTTTGTGACCTGCATACGGCTGAGGCCATTGTGAAATGAATAGCTGTGGTTCGCCGACTCGAGGCGGCAAGATTCGTTGAGAAGATGCAAAGGTGAGTATAGTCCCCTCATGAAGAGTGTACCAATTATTGGAGAAGCCGTCTCCGCAATTGCCATTGACACATCCCTACATGCGAATGAGCACTTCAAGTCCACCAAAACATTCGCAACAAAGCCAGTAAACTCACCGATAGCGTCAACCAATACGTCGGGTCTCCCTTTGGAGTCGTAGTTATATAATAGAGTTGAACGGGATCGCCCGATCCATCCCTTCGAATCGCTCTCAATTTGATCCCATTAAACGTATACAATGCCCTCCAATTGATGCATTGCGAGGTATCAGGCGGCGTCCCAGCACTATTAACATAAACCTGCAACCGCATACTCCCACCACACCTCTGTAACGGGTCCCCAGGACATGTGAAGCTGCAATCACTATCTGGTACCTGACTCCCATACGGCAAGTAATTGTCGCACCCTTCGAAAGTTTTTTGTCAGCTCTCCGAGTAAGACACTTAAAAACGCCCATAGTGGGTGGCAGCATGAGAACATCATAATCACTCACAGCACTCCGTCCCATACTCGATTCCAGCCAACGCATATCCATTTGCTTGACACACAGCAGTACACGTCTCGACGCTGTTGTCTTCAGGAGCAAATCTGTAGGTCATAAGGCGCATTCCCATATCCCTGCGAAGACGGTTGAGAATTTTCGATAACAATCACGATAGCGAGAGAACCAATCCCATGGAGAGTCTCTTACCTATAGCAAGCTTTGTACGACCACGTCCCGTGGCTCTGTTTGATGGCTGGCTGAGGAGCCGGGTCCATATCTTCGTAAATAATGATCCGGTTCCCCGCCCCGCACAACTGAGTGTTGTCTCCCGGACAAGGCATGTTGCACTCTTCCTCAGAGTTGGGGAAAATATAACGATCAGTAGGCGTGTTATCACACCCTTCAGCGTGGCTATCAGCAATCGCACAGGAAGGAGAGTATACATAGTTATAATCCACACTCACAGCATTCATACCCGTACTCCAAACCAGCGTACTTGTAGCCTCTGTTATGACATTCGGCCGTGCACGCGTCAGCACTGTTTCCTTCTGCAATTTCGTATCGATATTGCAGTGTACGGGTGTAGACGCTATCGCTGTTGGATAACTTGAATCAGTAATAACTCATCAATAAAGGCAAGACACGACGTACAGATAGCAACCTCTAAACTCCCATGCGCCCACAGGATCTTTTATCGTCGCCGATTGACGAGTTTGAAGATCAGATGGATGGGCGAACACCTAAATCAATGAATTGAGCTTCGAGAATGCAACGAGAGCAGCAAAAGCGTGTCCAGGGACCTACCACACTAACTGCCACAGACAACTTGAAGAGCGCGATGACAATATGCCCCAGCTTCATTTCGAACACTGGTACGTGAACCTCGTTCAACTAAAACCCCAAACCAAAAAAAAAAATCAGGTTTTAAATGAAATGTCTTCCCCACAGCGCTGCTCACGCAAACAATACAATACAGTAAATGGATAAAAAGAAACGGGACAAACCACAATTCAATACCTGTCAGACGCGAGACATTGTACAATGACATGAGAACCGGACCCATGAATTGCCTGAACACGCGTACGGAAGTGTCAAAAATTATCGAGTCTTGGAAGACGAGCCGGGGCCCGGGGAGTTTTGATGAAGGGACTGGGAGAAAATTGGGGGGCGGAAGAGGGGCGATGGCTGGATAGCAATCGGCGTTGTGCACATGTCATTTCTGATCTTTCCTTGGTGTTTTGTGTGTATACACTCGGAAATGACCATTGCAATCAATTACAAGCCGCAGAGTTCAGGGCTAAATAAGGAGTCTGGGCCTTCTCGGCGCTTACGAATAATATACCTTTTTCCCCATGTAATTTCAATCAGCGCGCCGAGCGCTCCCCACGCAAATGGCTCACCCTGCAATGGCCCTTCGGAGGCTGATAAGATATATACTCGCGCACATCAAGGCGATATTTCGATGATAACCATTAGTATATGCATGTAAGTGCTTGGTCTTATACTATGTCCTGACTTTCATGATTCGCACATCTGTCAATGTTTCGACTATTCAACAGCCACAAAAAACCCTCCAAGCACTCATCAGTACCAGTAGGGCACATTCAACCCCGGTCCCGGGACCCCAACCGTGACGCACTGGTACCTTTTTCGAACATCTCCACCAGAACCCCTAATCAAACACCATTTCTCACAGGCATCAGTAACATATCAGACAGCATCGAGCTAAAAACTGGTTTGTTTATTCCAGCAAACGCCATTCTAAAACACAGCTCGCACAATCCTACACCCCCCATCAAGCCTAACCGGCACCAACCGAACAGGATATCCACAATCCTCCCTATACCCACTCTCATCACTCCCCTCCATATCATCCACACCACTCGCAGCATCCCTCACACCACCCTGCCTCACCCGCTCAAAAAACCTCACACCCTGCAGGACCCTCAAAAACGCATCCATCGTCGCAGCCACAGGATACCTCACCGTACCTCCGGATCCAAGTATAGTTCTAGGATTCGGATACCCCACCCGGGCCCCCTTGAACTCAAACTCCTCCAACAACACAAGCCTCGGAAAAAGCGCGTGCACATACCCCACAACTCCCGCACAGTTCTCCACCGTATCCTTCCAATGCGTCAATTTCATCGAAAGCCTCGATAGAGGATGGGTATACGATTTAGGAATGGCTTTGATGGCGCGCATAGCGCTGAAATCGAGGTCAATAGAGAGATCGCGGAGGTGTGGCATCTCGAGGGCGACGACCTCGAGTGCTGATACGTCGAAGGATGCGGAAAGGTCATCGAATGGCCCTTTCGCTCCGTGGACGTGCAGAAATTTTATACGAGGCCATGATGTAGCGATCGATTTAAGATCGTCGAGGGTGAACGAATGGAACATGGGGAATTCAAAACCCAGCGCGACGAGGTTGAATTGCAAGAGGGAGTGGGCAATATCAGAAAACGAAACGCCGGGGTAGTATTTGACAAACTCGTCATAGTGTTCTGAATACGCTTCCTTGGCACGGGATGGTGCAGAATATAGTTCTTTGAGACCCGGCGCTGTGAGTCGAAGAGTATCAAAGAGCGTTGGCCACTCCAGTGTAGGAAGAAACCGGCCCCTATTTGATCCAAGAATAAAAGCATGAGCAAACGAATATAACTTTGGGCACGTCATATGCGACAAAAGCAGCACGACATCATTAAACACGCATCCCACCGAGAGATGCTGCAGCTTTTCAAAACACACCGTCGACCCCTTTTCAACCGCGCTGAAATCGAGCGTCCTTTGGAATTCCAAATCCAGCTGATAAAGCACAGGGAGTTTAGCAAGGTTGACAAGATGTGCGCCGAAATCGAGGGTTGTGTCGTCGTTTAATTTGAGTTGCAGCACAGAGAGGTGAGGAAATGCCGTGATGGCGATATTGAGCAGGTCAGAGGGGCAGGGGAGTTTGAGGATCAGCGTTGCGAGGCGTGGTTGATAGGTGGACTGGGATTGGAGGTAGTATAGAGCGTCAGGCCCCGTTAGAGACTTCTCTCGTAGGTCAATTAAATAAAGATCCGTGAGCCGTGGTGAATATAATAGTTGAAGTAGTGAAGACGATTCGTTGGCGTTGATGACCACAAATAGGTGTCGGAGATTGGGAAAGAGGGGTTTCCCCTGTAATGCGTGAACAAGGCTTGTGTACGCAGCCCCTTCAGCAAACATGTTGGGATTCCGCTTTGAAAATGTCAAACTGCGAATACGGCTGGCAAACCATGTCAGACGCTCTAGATCGGAAGGCGAGATGATTCCATTTAAGAACTGCAATTTTGCGCATATTGGATTCAGAGACCATTCATTGTTAGAATCAATCACAGGTACAGAGACGACAACCAACGCACCCAAGTACGTTTCTGAGAAGTCCCATTGTCCTGACGAATCTTGAATGTCGGTAATAATTGAAATAGCGGCAGGATACCAGAGTCCACACTGCGCCATAGGACATCTTGAGCGGGATTCCGGAAGACACGACACGTCAAGGCCAGAGCGTAACACTCTTTCTTGCTCCCTTCCAGAAACTCGAAAATTTCATGGAGCAAGAATGGGTTATGGAGGACAGCGTTCATGCAAGGGTGTGCAAGGAGGATGATGTGGTTACAGTGCTTTGCATAATTCCTTTCAGGTTACAGTTTCGCAAAAG
>NHTK01005791.1:0-17883 GCA_002938355.1 Panaeolus cyanescens | reverse complement strand
TCTCTCCCAAAAAACCCAATCTTCAAAAGACTCACCTCGTCAAAATCCTATCACAAAACTGACACACAACGCCCCCTTGTCCAAGTTCATTATGCCTGCTATCCTTATGTCTCTTCACATCGCCGCTCCGAGTAAAGATTTGTCCACATACATCACATGGATACCGTTTCAGCTTCCTTGACGGCCTTGAACCAGCTGAAAACGACGTCCCCTCAAGACTCCCGCCTCCTCCGCTCGACGAATGGCCTCCGTGCATACTTCCATGTCCGTGTACCGGGGGTGGTGCAATCGTCCCGTGTCCTCCTGGTGGTGGTACCGGTGCCGGTCCTAGTAAAATCTCATCATGCGTTGCTACCGGTGCTGGTGGTCCTCTTGAATGCCCATGCGAATGCCCGTGTCTTCGTAATTCAGCATCCCCGTGCCCCTCCCTATCCGAAAAAGAACCCCGATGGCCATACGCCATACCATGCCCACCAGGCGAATGCGTAGGCCCCATCCCTCTCCCTGGTGAAACATCACGTCCTCGTCGTCTCTCTCTCTCCCTCTCCCTTTCTCTATCTCTATCTCTATCCCTTTCTCTATCCCTATCCTGTCCCCTCTCCCTCTCCCTATCTCTTTCACGTTCTCTATCTCTCTCCTGCCCTCTCTCCCTCTCATGTCTCCCATACTCATACCCACCCAACCCCTCCTCCCCACTCATCGGCGACACCGACCGCCTCCGATTCGCAGGATGCATACTCGCACTCACACTGCCCCCATTATCAGCACTATTCGCCCTCGGCCTCTTCACACCATGCGGAATGGGCGCTCCGGGCGGATGATGGGGGTGCTGATGTGCATGTTGGTGTTGGTGTTGGTGTGTATGTTGATGGGGGTGCTGGTGAGGGTGAGGATGAGACGGGTGAGATGGATGAACGTGCGGAGAATGAGCAGGATGAGACGGATGAACACGTGGAGAATGAGCAGGATGAGACGAATGAACATGCGGAGACCGAGACGGATGAGCATGCGCAGAATGCACATGCGGAGAATGACTCGGATGTCCAGGATGACTGGAATGTGGAGAACGAGAATTAACATGCGGTGAATGCGTAACATGATTAGGAGGTGGAGGAGGGCCAGGATGTGGGGGATGCCCTCCATGCCCATGTCCAGCACCGTGTCCTCCATGCGCATGCCCTCCATGTCCATGTCCACTAGACGACCCACCCGGCGGCGGCGGCGGCGGATACCCCCTCCTCGCATACCTCCCCCTCTCATCATCACTCTCCTCATCCCTCACCCTCCCACCCCGTCCTTCCCCCCTCCTCTCCCTATCCCTCTCTCTTTCCCTTAAAAAATCCGCATGCTGCGGTGGTGGTGGACCCACATGCGGTGGTTGAGCCGTAAAAGGGTGGTGGTGTGTAGCATGAGGATGAGCATGGGAATGCGGATGAGGAGCATGAGGATGTGGATGTGGATGTGCCCCATGAGCAGGCGGAGGTGGCGCATGCGCATGCGCTGCATGCGGTGGTGGAGGTGGCGGTCCCCGATAATCCCTCCTCTGCGCAACAGAGCCAGGAGGTGGAGGGGGTCCAGTTGGTGCACCAACCCCAATCGCAGGCGGCGGGACACCTCCCGGCGGCAGCGGCGGCGGTGGTGGTGGTGGTGGTGCTCCAGGATGCTGACCAGGATACGCAATCACTCTCCCCACAGCCGGCGGAGGTGGCGGCGGCGGCGGCGGACGATCATACCCCCACGTATTCCTATACCCTCGCGCTTCTCTCGCTGAAACACCAGGCGGAGGCGACGGCGACGATCGCGTAGGGCTCACAGGTGGCCTTCTCGTTGAACCTCTACCACGCTCCCTCTCCCTCTCCCTTTCTCGCTCACGATTCCTCTCCCTTTCCCTTTCCCGCTCCCTAGACCTCGACCTCCTCGGTGACCTCGAAATCCCTCTCGACGGTGAACTTGATCTCGACCTCGACCTTGACCTCTCCCTCTTTCTCCTATGATGCGACGCCGAACGCTGATGCTGATGCTGATGCGAACCCCTCGCAGTCGACGCAGACGCAGACATTGCCACTCCTCCTCCTCCTGGCGGTGGCGGGTGTGGTGCATGTAATGAGGGGGCATTCGTCGTCGCAGGCACATAAGGTCCTAAATGGATCTGTTGTACCCCAGGCGGAGGCGGTCCGTAGCCGTAATTGTAAACATGGGGCTGAGAAGATGAGCCTGTGGATGGAGGACCTGATCCTGGACCTGATCCTGGAGGAGGGGGTGGGCCAGGTTGTGGAGGTGGCACTCTTGGGGAAGATGAAGAAGCTGCAGGAGGTGGAGGTGGAGGTGGATGAGGTCTCGTCCTCGGCGAATCAGAATGCGAATGCGAAAACGACTGAGTCTGTGCAGGAGGCGACGGAACTGGATTCATAGCCGTAGTCGCAGTCGGTGCTGGAACCTGCGGAGACCGTCTAGCCTGCGCCGTCATCCCTGTGGTCCCCGTCGTCGTCGTTGTCGTCGTTGTCGTACTAGAACCCTTCCTCTCATCATCCCTCTCATTCAAACTCATCTTCGGCGGGTCATCATCATACACCGTGGAAGGCGCAAGCGGATAAGCAGACTCAAACGTAGGACTATACTGGGGCATCATATGATCCAAATCCTCAACAACATCCCTCCGCGGCCTCTTCTCGTCAGACTTCTTCTCTCCGTCATCACCTTCACCACCCTCCTCCAACAATTTACCACCCAACGCTTTATCCAGTTTATCCATCGCACCCCCACCCATACCCATACTCATATCAACATCCACATCCATAGCCTCCACTCCCACATTATCACTCTTCTCAACCTCACTCTTATCCTCCCTCTTCCTCTTGCCATGCGTAACAGGGCTCTTCGAACTCTCCACACCAGGAGTCGCACTAGCACTTCCATTCCCATTCTCCACCCTAGGCTGAGGAAATCCCGAACCCTGACGCGACCCCCTCCCCCTCGCCGACGGCGTATTAATCGGGGGAGGCGGCGAATACGGATAGGCATAACTCAAATGAGGAGGTGCCCTCGCGTACGGGTCTGGTGGTAAAGGTGGTGGGTATGGCGCAGCAGGAGGAGGTACTGCACCACCACCGGGATGCGCAACGGGATGAGGACCAGCAGAGCCGTACCCGTAGGGGTAATACGGTGTTTGACCTGACACTGGCGGTGGAGGAGGAGGAGGAGGTGCACCGTTCCCTCGTTGAGGTTGAGATGGGCCTGCAGAGTGAGGTGTCGCGTGAGCAGGAGGCGCAGGTGGTTGCGGGACAGGGTGAATGGCCACGCGATACGATGCGGGGAGACCTGAATGAGGTGTTGGGTAAGGCTGGTGTGGTGGGCCTGGTGGATAGCGAGGGTGTATTGACGGTGGGGGTTGTGGTGGCGAATTAGGACGTGCTGGGTAGCGCCCATCGTGTGGGTACGTTGTCGAGGGTGGGTGTACGGGTACTAGATGAGGACCATCTCGACGACCTGCTTCACTCGTTTGAGGAATGACATTATAGGCATACGCAGGACGGAAACTAATAGTAATGCAAAATAAAATCAGACTTGGATTCGCATAAACTTAAGCGAATGGGATGTACGTACCTGACGGGATTTCCAGCATCTCTTTGCCCCATTGGTGACGGATAAGTGTTTGACGGCTGTACATTATACGCATACGCAGGCCGGACTCTGAATACACTGCTAAAATTATGTTTGTTACTGCGTGTTTCACACATTGAATTTTTTTTTCTAAAAAAAAATTACATACCTCATTGACGATTGCGGGTGCCCATTGTTAGTTGGGGGCCGGCCGCGAGTGGGCTGCTCATCCTTCTTATCGTGCGATCGACTAGCCGCTCCGCTCGCACTAGGAGCATCAGCAGCGGATGGTTCATCATCGGCTTTAGTAACTTCATTAGCACGACGACTTGTCCGGGTTTTGGTTGATCGTGTGGACGCTGACGATGGCGGTGGTGGTGCAGGAGACGCATCAGCGACAGGTGCAGTTGGCGGAACGGCTGGGCTGAGAAGAATGGATTTTGGAGGAGGCTTGTCTGCTGCATCATTCAGAGGTTTTGAGGAGGTGGCTGTAGATGATGATGCTGAGCCCGATGGAATCGTATTTTTAGTGTTGGTGGTGGTGGTGGGTGTGGTAGATGGCAATGAGGACGACGCCCATGGTGGACTTGGAATGGGAACAAGGTCACTGCCTGCTGGTGGTGGTGGGAGTGCGCTGACAGGTGTCCTGGTAGGAGGTGGAAGTGGAGGAGGTGAAGCGGACGATGCTCTTGTCGACGTATCAGGCGTAGCAACCTTTCCAGACTTTCTTGACCCAGATGTTGAAGGTACGAGGTCAGCACCTCTGATGACCCTAAACTCGATGCTATTCTCCTTCTTTTTCCCTTTTTTCCTCCCAGCATTGGTGGTGGACGTTGTGGATGACTCTGGCTTGGCGTTATTTGACGGATGTTCGGCGGTTGTGGTGTCGGAATCAGTGGTGGTTGATGCAGTGGCCGCCGTTGCCATTGCCAATCTCGTGCTCCGATTCTGTGGATCTGAGGAAGTGGCTGATTGTGCCCATCTGGCAGGACCCAGAGAGTTGGTGGTGGTGGATGTGGTTGTGGATTTGGAGTGTGTTGGGGGGTCGACTGCCATTGCCTTTTCCTCGTCGCTGGTCTCGTCCAACTCGTCTATTTCCTCTTCTGAATCCGACACTTCTGGTGAACTCTCTATGATCTTTCCTTTTCCTTTATCCCTCTGCCTCAACATCCTCCCCTCCTGGACGCTCTTCTGCGTCTGTGCACTGCGAGTAGTTGGCATCCAACCCCTTTACTACCAGAGATGAAAATTGTAGAAGAAAGAATTGCAACTAGATAAAGTAAAGTTGAATTTCTAACGATAATTAGATGATTTTAGAGAGAATAATTTTTTTGAAAAAACATACTGTTCAGGGCAGAGAGGTTCCTTCCAAAAATGCAGTGCCTAGTTGTAATAGTATGAAAGAGAAAAAAGAAAAAAAGAGAAACCAGAGGAAGAGAAAAGGCAGAAAGTGATGGAGGATATAGAGAAAGAAGGAAGAAAGGAAAAAAGACGCTGGGGATGATGGGAGTCTTTACTTAAGGAAGGGGAAGGAAGCAAGGGGGACATTTACAAGCGCGGCAAAGCAAATGTTTGGACTGCGCCACTTTGCTTTCTATAAAAGTACAAATCAAATGTGACAGCTTTCTTGGATCATCATTTTTTTAAATATTTCTTTTTCTTTTTCTCATCTATTATACACCTCTTGAAAATAAAACATGTAAAAAGAGAAATAAAAAAGTAGAAAAAATAAAACTCTTGTTATCTTGGATGCCAATGATAAGCGAAAGTTTAGTAAAAGAGCATCTGTTCTAAAAGGCGCCAGACTGTGACATGACAAATTCTCACTCCATCTACTCGGAAATCAAGCCATGGGTTGTTCGCCTTGAGGCCACTAGCATGCGACACCTTTCGATCCCCCTTGTAACCGCCTTTCCCACCGTCTTATCATGGCTTACAACGATTTGCCTGCATCACATCTTCTGACGTGTAATTATTATCGCCCATTCCAGTCACACACCCCATTTCCCTTCCCAATTCAGTCTTCACGCTCTCGATCCACGGACTCTTCCTTCCATAACCAAGCCCAAGGGTCATGTTAATTCCATAACGCCCACCCACACGTTTTTTCCCAGACCCTTCACAATTCACCCAGCCTCAATCCGGTGACCTCCCCCCCATCTGCCAATACATTTCAAGAATGGCAAGTACCACACATGGGGATAACCTTTCCCTATCTCGTCACACACACACCCATCATTCGAAATATCAATGGCGCCACACTGCCATCCATCATAACTTTACACATCACGTTGCAATCAATACCAGTACCACCCCGAGTAGTACTAGCAAGTCATACTGTATCTCATTCGATTGACCGTCACACCACTGCACTAGTACTAGTCGATATCCGTATGAGTGCACAAAATTACGCCGCACTGTTCCACAAATTCAATCCGATTTAAATTAAAATTAAAATTAAAACACTCAATTCAATTCAATCAAATGAATGACCTACGCCTCAAATAGACATTCTTCCCTTGTCCTTCCAGCCTTCAAGCCTTCAAGTCCCTCGTTTTTGCATTACACTCATACTCAACCTTTTGTTATACTTTATCCAACGTGCTTTATCGATCTGCTGTAATAACACGTCAATCAGACTCATCTATCGATGCACAATTGCAATTGCAATCCACATTAGCCTTTTTGCATCATCCACCCCTAACGAACCTGAATGCATCCCTTCCCATCGATTCGATTCGATTATGTCGGAAGTCTCTCTCGGAACCTCGATCCCTGCAGTCTGACATACGATCGCTTACCATCCTCCTCCTAACATACCCATAAATAACCCCCAGTCACCGGCCACAGTAGATCACCCACTGACATACTGACTAACCCAAAAAGCAAAACAAAAACTACGGCGTTGTTATAAATGGAAAATGAGCATGATTTCCCAACATATCGATAAATATCTCTAATGAACAGCGCAGCGCAGTGTAAAACATACACACTGGCAGTATACGTACATCATCAGCTGAACGATTTTTGACAATCGGAATCCGGATGTCGTTTCCCTGCCCCATTGAACATTCCCATTCCCATTCGTCTTAACTTTGCCTCTGCTTCTGCCGTGAGTGTGATGTGAATTCCAAAAAAAACGCACGCGTGTGCCACTGTGTGCGTGCACAGCGCCCCGTGCGACGATCCATCTCAGGCTATCCATCTGTCTATCCAAGTAACTATCTATTTATTTACCTTTGCTCTATCGCTATACATAGCTGGTACTGTGACCTTTACCAGATGATGCGGATGCGAACGTCCAAGAACCTGATGGGATGATGATGATGATCATTTACATTCGCGTTCATTGACGAGGTGCTAGTAGTAGTTATTAATATTAATATTCATACATGAACGCTCTTCCCACTTCTCACTCCTCAGCCTCTATATGTACATGCATCAAATTAGCCGCACATGTATATAACCTAGACCTATCGTCCGAGTCCGAGTCCATTCGAAATACACTTTGCTTTCGCTTCGCTTCGCCTTCGATGTTAATAATTATATTGCTATCGACATTAATATTCCTCCCGAGCCCCTATCTCTCAAATACGAGGGTTCATCACGGCTCGATTGTCATCCGAGTCCAAGTCTCCCTGCCTTAAATACCCCCTTCCCCTATACTTCCACCTCCACCTTCTTTTATTCTCACTCTCACTCTCATGTTTATTCTTTTTCGTTAAAATCACATAACGTGGCCCCCAATCCTAATCTTCCACACGGATTAGCCTCATTCATTCATTCGCATTCGCCGCTCCGATCCTTTCACCACAATCATGATCACTCATCTTCATCTTCATCTTCGTGATCACTCAAAACTGTGCAAGCATTGATATTAACTTGAAATGAATTCATTTCAGTTTCATTTCGCCTATGGGTATAGTTATAAGCCTAGGACGCGTAGCTCTCCCCGGTCCACATTGATAAACGGGTCTCGGGCAATGACAATGGCAGGTCCACTAGCCGTAAATACCGCATTATATAACTTGAATAATAGTAGTACAACCTTATCTTATCCTATCGTCCCATATCCAATCCTAACACCAACACCACCATCCTCAATTGCAAGATCAATCAACACCCACATACATTCACTTACATTAAATTCAAAAAGCCTTTGCACCCTCGAACGGGCCCGGACCTATCGACACCATCATGTGATTATAATTATTATTGACATGATCACGATACCTGAATCGATACACACCCGCGTGTTGGTGCAGCTCGTGGCTTTCGAATTCGACATGTCAAGATCGGTGTCCTGCAATGTATAATAGGTTTGAATGTCAAATATTAATGCCCGTGGACGGTGGTACTTCCGAAACCCGAATTCCGAATGTTAACGGCGTCAAAGGGGACTTGGTACTTATGTTTTATCAGAATTTGCCAGTGTGCATGCAGGCGGTAGACACGCGTCCAGGTCTTCGGGTGGGCTATAGCTATGGTCACGGATATATAATCTGAGTCATTCAGACGTCGACATACACTTTATCTTTACATATACAATACTTGACCTTGAATAATTCGAATACGGAATCCCTATACGGTCATAAACGGTTAACGTTACTGTATTGAGTCGGACGTCCTACCACTAGTACTAGTAGTACTAATATTGCAAACTACCTAACAGTCCACTTCTATCGCATCGATATCAGATTTATATCGTCTTTACAATCATATGCAATACCGAAAACACGAAGATGCAGTGTAAGGTATTGAATCGAGTCACCACTAATCACTCGCACTGCACTGAATCCTCCGACCCACCGGACCCCCTCCTCCCAACCCTTGATGGCATTATTGGCATAATCATCGAGTCAGGTCCATCACCACGAGGCGCTAGAAACTGGCATGCAAACTGTGTCTTGGTAATATCTTGGTATGGTGAAGCCAGGGCCAAACGGAAGCAGATGATCACGAAATGACTGGTGATGCGTTGGCACTTACTCAAGTGGCACTTCAAGTTGAAGTGGTACCGGTACCTTGAGATTTAAAAAGCATATGGAAATAATGCGGTTTGATTGCATATGTATGTATGCGCGCTTTGCTGAGCTTGTTGTCATGTGGTAGGCCGGTCACGGTGGAGGGTGATGAAATGTTTAAACAATGTTTTTCTACTAGGAAATAAAACACAGCTCGGGCTGATCGTGCTGTCCGAGGCTGTTAAAAGCGAAGGTCATTAGTTCGTTTTCTTTATTCTATTCTATCTTGTTTTAATACCTCATCAGCGCCGTTCGCAGTTCTTGAAGCTTCTAGTGATCGGTCGCGTTGCGCCGTGTCAAAAGTAAAATAAAAGGTAAACTCTAGATCTGGACTCAGGAGGTCTCAATGTTCCAGAAAAGGGCAATGAGCAGAGATATCTCTGGCTTTGCCGGAACTGACACTGACTGACATTAGCAGCGCCTTTCTTTCGATCCTATCTTCCTATATGATACTAGTACTGTTATTTAGGATCGACATGAGCGATTTCGGGAATGTCAGTGGCGAATAGGCAATAGCAGCGCGATCGACTGGCCTTCCGATAAGCTTCAATAAAGAGGCCACCTGCGCTGATCGCAATCGCAATAAAACATAAAGCCTAACTTATGCCACTATGTAAACCGATAACGGGTATTGTAAAATACCGTCTAAAGCTGCAGCCATGACCACTAACAGGTGTACGATATAATTTAAAGCGTGCACACTGGAGATCCCGTGAGTGAATTCGAACGAAAACGAAAAAACGAAATTAGACGCTTCTACCATGACATGGTCTATAAATAGATCTTCGAATTCAGAGCTTACGCCCACCTTGATAAGATACATACCCAACTGTAACCTATTCCTCTTACTCCCAAAGCATTCTTTATGTAACTCCAAATCACCATCGATACGCCACATCGCATCCACAAAAGGGCCTAAGTAGATAGGTATGTTTATTCTTATCACCACCCCAACGTTAACTCCCAACCTATATAATTATCCCGCTGCGCTAAACCTATTTGAGACTGTCATTCCAATCGCCCATGTAAATGTCGCTGTCAAACTCCAATAGCACTGTCACCTGGTTAAACGTCAGGCGGTTAAATTTAGCACCTGCCCGCTCAGGCTGTCATTTGATCATGAAACGTTCGAGAATGAGGGTAATGCTCCATTTTTGGCATTTTTTGGCGCAAGTGGGATTAACTTCACCAGCGATCATTTGGCGTGATATCGATGGTGGTGTAATTTTAGAATAGGGTGGGTTGGGGGAGCGATGGATTTAGGTGTGGAGATAAAAATGGTGTTGGGTGTGAGAATTAGGATGTGAATTAGGCCTAGGATGAGAATTGTAATTAGAATGAGGATGAGAACGAGTAAAGATATCGAAGGGACGTGTGAATGGTTGCCTCCATTAGATTATTAGGTGGGTAAATTAAGAAGAATTTGACACGATGATCGTGCAGCAGGCGGTACTAGTGTAACGCCCGAAGCCGCTTGGACGCTTCCTCGTTCTCATCTCTAGGAACAAAGACAATGATAAGTCGATGTCTTATCGAGCGTACAACATCATCCCCATCCCTTCATCCGACTGAAAACACCAAACGCTGATACCAGGCCGATACTAGACGGGACCATGATACCCGATAATCCCAACACACGCTTACTACGATCATCATCATCACCCTAAATCCCCATCAAGTGTCATCTCGACGCGCGCGCGCATAGTTCGGCAATACTTTTTCCCTATATTATCCCACAGAGAGCACGTACCAGCGCCGGTTACGGTCACAGGTCCAGCTCGAGGATTATCAAGCAAACTAAAGTAGTAAGTAAGTCGGCACCCCTGCTGGCCCCTGCCCACTGGCGATATCAAGGGACATGTTACATGCTTCAAACCCATAAATCCACGTAAAACCTAACAACCACTATCGCTCCCCTCTCCAAGCCGTATGTCAATGTTTCATTCAGACTTTCCGTGCCGTTCAGCGCCCTGCACGACTTGATTCCCACACAGACACAACTGCGTGCACAACACACAAATCAGGCATAATCTTCACAGCACAGCGCCCAGCCCAGCCCTTCGAATCCAAGCTTCACTTCAAGCTCTCAAACAAGGCGTGTGTTCGCATTGCTATATGTGAATGTTTATTTATCGTGCGGGACGTATCAGGTAGCGACGTCAAGCGGGAAGGTGTCATCGCCTGTCTCGGTAACAATATTCCAATCGAGAGCATGTACATAAGAGAAAGTCCGGTTAGGCTTGTCCCACGAGCCACTTGTCCATCCCAGGAAGGACGGCAAGGGACTAGTGACAAGTGTGGCGCGATGGGTATCGTAAGCGCGGTTGCGAGTTTTAGCGAGGTGACATGACACGGGCTCGGCGGTGCAGGCTGACGAGAAGGGAAGAAGCTTTGGGAAGAGTGGGATATCCATGTGGTGGGCATGATAAGTACGAGTGTGTTCGATAGCCAAGGTCACACGAGGCTCGTTCAGTGAAACCTTGATTAGATTGAACGTTGAGTTTAGAGCGTGTTCATGATATTCTTGTATACAATCTAACTGGATGTATATCGTGAGGTCGAAAATTCAAGGAAGCGGAAGGCAATTATTCATAACGCCAATATAAAGCACCGGGAAAAAAGAATAATTGTGGCTGTCATTACACCACCCCCTCGCCTGTCGCCCAGTGTGCAAAATGCCAAGGTCCAAGGGTTTTGCACGATAAGCACCCAACCTTATGCGATACTTTACCTATATAAAACACAACAATCACACAGGGTAAACAGGTGGGAAGAAATCTAAACAATGCACCAATGACAATCCCACACCCAGCGTCCATTTCATAACTCATCCCCATCCCAGATTCCCCACGTCGCAGCACCAGTGATGGGTATCTCGCTCCCTCTTAAATTGCGTGCAATTGACAACGTTTTTGGATTCATTGCATATTATACTGTCCACGAATACAATTTAAACCCACGACATAGGGCACATGCACATAATTCAAACCCCCTCACACTGGCGTTATCAATTAATATCTATTGAAGTAACCAGCAACGAGTCAGTAACCAATTCTCCCAGACTCCCACCCACCCAACCGCACCACACCATACCAGGCCCAGGCACCCCCTAAGTTGAACACCCCATCATCACGCCCACCCTTCCAAGCTCCGCCAAGCGTTACCAAGCGCACCCACGCAGAGCAGGTTTTATCCAATTTTGGACAATCCGCCGCAATAGTGTGGCGCGCGTGAGTATCCCACGGGTCACTAGGCTGAGTCCACTGTGATGACTACTACACATGGTGACGGTAAGTAAATTATAATGGCGCAAGGCGCTCTTTGATGATTAGACTCTAATTGTTATTTTGTGGTTTTTGTGCTGAGATAAATCTAATTGATTGAGCAATGCAGGAGCGATGACTGAGGAAACTCGGGCTCTCGGAGGGGAGAAGAGGGGGGGAGAGGGGGTCGGTCCGAGATCCGTGTCAATTGAAGCTCGGAATATGCCGGTGGGCTAGACTGCTTTTGGGAATCTGCATGGACGGACTGTTTCTCTGCTCAGCACAACGAATCCGAAGATGGGTGAGGTGAGGTGATATGATGTGATATGATGTGATTCGATGATATGAGGGTATTTATTGACTGGGAAGGAAAAGGTAAAACGAAAGGTAAAGGTAAAAGAAAAAGTAGGGAAGGGGAGGAAGCGTGGGTGACTAATTATTTTCAGGGTAGATTTGCAGTACGTTGCAATTGGTGGGATGAAATGATGATGGGATGTGGACGTGGATGCGTTTCGAAGGTTGCAGTTTTCTGTCGGGCAGTAAATGCAGATACACAGACGAGTAATGAGACTCCCCTTATACCCCAGCCCCTTCCTAGTTATCATCCTCATGCATCGTTATTTTTTTTTTGCTTTTGTCTTTATTCTTATTTCCTTCACTCGCTTACTTCCTTGCACACCGTATCAAACCGTGTGAACCACCGTTTCAAGCGCGTTTCAAACTCAATTTAAAATCCATCAATTGATTCAATATTGATCTCAGGACCCCCCTCTCGTCAGACTGGAAAGGGTCCTTCGAGGGTCGCGTGCTGATGCGACTTTTGTGACTCAGGCGTGTAACGGTTCCCTGGCCTAAGGAAAGGTGAGTAGCCGTTACTCCTATCTTCTACTCAACACACCCGTTAAACTTCCAAATCGCATCGTTCCCGTCAAAGCTCAAGTTGAAATACTGCACATTTACATGCCATGTGGAGCCTAAGTCGCGGTACAACATAATAATAACAGGCAATGGAAGTAACGCGCGGTAAATGTGTCCTTTATCACACACCCCTTGGCCTTCTTAGCCTTCTTAACCGCCGAGAAGTTACCAAAACACGGGATGCCCGTTTGAAGCTTAGTTTCACACTCACACTCAAGTTGTTTCGACGTGAGGTACATGCGATATGTGTTGTGTTCCCGGGAATCAGGAACTCAGGGTATATGTTTTATGTTTTATGTTTTATATTTTCTTTATAATTACCTCCGGGCAGGTGATGGAAAAAAGCACTGGCATGTTCAACGCAAAAAATGTCTCCTTTGGATACATGACTTTGCTTTCGTTTTCATGGTCAGCTATGCTCCAGTCATGGTAGCAAAATTTAACTTGAACAAACTCAAATACGACGAGTTGATACACATCTCCAATACGTAATCCTAACACCACTGGTTTGAATTATGATTATAAATATACATGATATTCAGGCAACGAGTGGATGCAACGTTGCGCAGACCCTTGAATGCATTCTAATGCAGCATGCTGGTCTACCAAGCCGTCATTCTGAGCTCATCGCGACTGTAAGCGCTCGTCTCTTAGGATTCTATGATAACTAGAGGCCTTAGCTATTTCTAGACGTTAAAGCTATACATTAATAGATACCATTTGGTTATTATCAAGCCAATTTCCTTCCCGTTCAAGTGGTTGATGTCCTGTGCCTGGAGATAATTCGTTGTTATTGCGATTTGTGAACATGCCAGTGGCAGTGTCAATATTATTAGGAATACATATGATACGGATACAAGCTCGAGTGGGTGGATGTTTATGTATGATGTAGATGCTGGAATATGCCGGTGAGTGAGCGTGGCCCGGCTTTAACTGCCTAGGTGCGCAAAGGCATTCTTGAGGCTTTGAGTTAACATTAAACGCCCTTTGTCGAGCGCCACGAGTACTAGACCTTTTTTTAACTTGTGGATAGTAGTCAAGTTGAAAGGGAATAAAGGTGCACGTTGTAGTTTGTTTGTAAATAAGAAACACAAAGATAAATTTTCAAAAAGCTGTAATTTTACGTCACACCCAAGAAACGAGCGGACGCGACGTTTTGCAGCGTTTAATTGAAATATATCATGTCGATTTAGTCTCTTCCAAGTTGTCATACATTGTTGACTCGGAATGGTGATCACGACTGTAAGCGCTGGTCTTTTCGATCCCTAGGAGAACGAAAGGTTATACATCTTGATCTGATTAACTCGGGATTTGAGGATCCTCATAAGTATAAATAATATTTATAGTTCCTCGAAAGCACAAGGAAGGGTTAGCATTGTAAATAATATAAATATCAATATTAATGATAACACCAGTAGTAGCTAGTACCGGTAACCGGTAACCCATTATACCAATACTCTAAATCAAGTTGAAGAGGAGAACCGAGTCGAATCATTGATCGTTATCAAGAGTATTCGAGTGCTCCACTTGAGGGGTTTCTGCATCAATCTTTTCCTCCCCAGCCTCGATATATATCTTCAGCAACGAGTTTATCCATCGCAAATGCTGCCGACGAAATACAGTCTTCAGACGTCTCAGACCCATCCGAATCACTATTCGAACTCTTTGTACTTTCCATACCCGTGCCTATACACCTGAAACCGAAACTGTTAATATTGAGCTTTTCAACCAACATCAACACCAACACCAATCTCCGAGTGTACGAAACAATAAACACTAAATTACTCTATTTCTCCTCCATCCTCTATAGTTACCAAACTCCCAACGTGACCAGTGTCGATTCGATTCGCAAGCTGCAACCGTGACCGTTCTTCCAGCTGCAATACTGATGCCGACGTCTCAGCGCTTTGTACACATGCATATGCATATACAGCTGGAGTACATTCCTTAGCTATATGCTGCACGCGATCTTCCCTTGCAAATTCCGCACTGGAGGCATTATTGATATCGATATTACCATCGGGCTTATCCCAGTAGATCTGGTTTACTTCAACTTGAGGGCTCCCATACCCAACGACAGCAGCAGGTGTAACTTGAACAGCCTGAGCATCGATCTCATTGGCAGGCTTATCCGCTTCCGCTTTTGCCTCTGCTTTTGCTTCAAGTCGACCCATTACAGATTCAAACGACTCCAGCTCATCAGCTTGAATATTCGCTGTACTTTCACTGTTGGTGACCATCATACCTTTCAGCCTAAAAACGAAACCGTCAGTATTGAGCTTTTCAGCACCAACACCAACCCCCCGAATCTTGACAAAACAACTTGAATCAAAAACTTACACTTGTGCGAGTCCTCCCTCTCCAATACCAGTCACAAAGATCTCATCTCTCGGGATATTCCCCATAAGCTCACCCTCACACACGCAACGATCACGTCTCGCCTCCTCCTCCCGTTTTACTAGCTCCTCAATCCTCTTCTCAATCTCAACACCCAACCTCATCTGTTCCTCTAGCTCTTGTAATGTGTCCGCTCCTCGAGCGTGTGCATCTGCGACTTCGAGTTGGAGGGTTCGGAGCTGAGCGATAGATTGGCTGACGTCGTTGTCCTTCACTCCAGAATCAGCCCTAGGCCTTGAAATTATTGCGTGGGATTGGGATTGGGAGATGAATTGGGTTCGGAGGTTCGAGAGTACTAGTGATTGGGCAGGGGTGAGGTTGGGATTCGTATCAGGATCAGGATTAGTGTTGGTGTTGGTGTTAGTAGTCGGATTGGTGGGAGGATTGGTATTAGGTATGGTAGTAGAATTGGTAGTAGGATTGGCATTAAGATCAGGATCAGGATTGGCACTGGTGCAACACATTCGTCGCGATAAAGGTCTCGAAAAAGGGGTTGTGTAGCTGATACTGACAGTGAACGTGGTGTTACCGTTACCGCTACTGCCAGTGGTTCGGCCTTCTGTCAACTTCAAACCTGGTGGTACAGGTCGAGATGCAAGAGGTGGGTTCAAGTTGGTGGGAGGTGCAGGGGTCGCGCTATTAGTGGGTGCTTGATCTGCGACTGGGGCTGGGGCTGCAGCATGGGATTGTTGGCTAACACTGTTATCTGTAGACTGCGACATGGTCTTGCTATTGATATTGGTAAGTATGGCAAGAGTGCGTCGAATGGATTGTTACTTTGATGTTGGATACACTAGCACATCGACATGGATTTATAGCTGCAAAAGGACATTATATTCAACGCCCTTTGTTCAACTTCAAGCCCAGTGAGCGCCACAGGATTTCGTATATGTGTGGTGGTGAAAGGAATAAAGGGTGCTTTTGGGGGCTATTTGTGAATTAAAGAATACAAAGATGTCGTCGGACTGGTAGAAGGTTATGTTGTTATTGGGCCCAGCCCCTATCCCAATCCATGACGTATCCCACTGATGGCTGATGGATAGATCTCGGATAGATAGATCGATCACTTCAACATCAAACGCCAATCATCATAATCTAATCTAATCAGAAGAAAAGGGGACTTAATTTAATCTCATCTAATCTATCCAAAATCTAATCTTGATGAGGATCACATCATATCCTCGACTTTCTGACTTTTTCTCTCTCTCATAGGTCTCTGCGTGTCTCTGCGTCGTCGAGTTTCTCTGAGTCTCTGAGTTACACTGACAATCCCTCCTAAAGTCCTATTCAATCAATAACTAAACAACTCACTAACAAAATGCCCATCAACCTCCCCCCACAATCAGACACCATCCTCATCGACACCCTCCAACTCGCTCCCTCCTTCTACACATTCTCCTCCCCTCCCTCGTCTTCAACATCATCTCCCCAATCCCTCCCCACACCAACACAAACCCCCCTCCTCCCCCTCCTCTCCTGCTGGCACTCCCCCCGCCCACAACCCCTCCTCCTCACCCTCGCCCTCCACCTCCAACCCCTACATCTCCACAAGGCGGCGGTGAGTGATGATGTAAAATATTCGGTGAATTATGGGGTTTTGGTGAAGAGGGTTGGGGGGTTGGTGGAGAGGGGGGGTGCGAGCCCGGGTGAGGATAGAATAGATAATGCGAATAAACAAGGCTTCAAGTCCCCCCAAGACTTTATCCGCCACGTCGCAGCTGAAGCATACACACTTGCCACGCCCCGCGTGTTGCGCTCTGTTTCTGTGGAGTTGATGGTTCCGAAATATGTTCTGTTGGCGGAGGGGTTTAGGATTTGCGCTGAGTGTGTGTATGCGGGTGGGGGTGCGGGTGCGGGTGAGGGTGAAGGCAAGGGTGAGAGTGAGAGTGAGGGAAAGGAAGAGCGCGTCGACGTGAAACACATCAAAATCACCCACCAAAAAGTGCACATCGGGCCAATCACTCTACCTGTCATTATCGGCGTCAACAAACCTGAGAGAATGGAGAAGCAGAGGGTGGTGTTGGATTTGACGTTTTATGAGGACGTCGATGTGCCTTTGTCTGTGGTTGATAAAGACGGTGAGGGGAGTGATGGGGGTGGAGACGAAGAGAAGATGGTAGATTATCAAAAAGCCGTAGGCGAGATCTGTGAGGTACGCCATTCCTTTCCTCCTCCCTTGTTCATCCCTCCATCTATTCTAACTCAATTGACCTCACAGGCCCTCCTACCCTCCACCCACCTAACCCTCGAATCCCTCGCCTCTCAAGCCCTAACCGTCGCATTCCAACACACACCAAAAGTAGTAGGAGCGGTGGGTGTGAAAGTGAGGAAGCCGAGTGCGGTGTTGTTTGCGAGTGGGGGGTCGGGGGTGGAGGTTGTTAGGAGGAGGGAGGGGTGAGTTTGATGAGTGGATTTAGAGGGCCAGGATAGTTATATAGATATGAGGGAGGGGATGGGAGGATGGGGTTGAGGGGATAGGGTGGAGTGGGTTAAGAGGGAGGAAGGAAGACGGGCGCTTAACCGACCACTGACCGGCACTGGGACGTTGGATATAGGATTTCAACAATCTACCTATCTATCTATCTATCTATTTGGTTTTTATCTTTAACGATATTATTTTCTATTCGCTACTCAATCTAGAATTTGGTTTGGTACCTGGTATCTAACAATCATCTCATCTT